>VWZO01013432.1:1782-15752 GCA_013396975.1 Bucco capensis
CCACAACGTTGCACCTGTACAGTCCAGGAGCAGACGCCCTCCACCTCCACAAAGAGACTCCTCATCATGAACACAGCTTTGGTATTTCCTGCTGGATAATGGGGAGAACATGGACCATTGGCACAAGAAGCCCACCTGTGCCTTGGCAGCCCTTGTGCAGGAGCTGAAAGACAGAATGAATGCCAGGGGAAAGTCGGCAAGGGTGAGTGCTGTGCCAGCCTCTTGTGGACGCAGATATTCCAACTACAAGTAAAGGGGCCCTGCCTCCAACCAGAGGGAGGAGCTTCTGCAGTGAGCACTGCCGGGAGCCTGTGGTGTCTGGTGGGAAGAAGAAGGCGAGACAGTGAGAGGGAAGAAGGCAGGCTCTCCTCCATGTTTGCAGCGGCCAAACTATCCTTCATCTCTCACCATCCACCACCCGAGTTTCCTCCACTCTTCATCTCATCTGCCACCTCACCTTGATCGGACTGAATCCCTAGCAGGTTTTACTGCTAGTGCGGGGGCAGCCGGTAGCATGAGTGGGGGGAACTGAGAGAGTTTGTATTACCCTGTATTTTTATTGTTATATATTTTTCTATGTTAAGAAGTTATTCTTTATAACTCATTCCCTGTGTGCAGCAGTTTCTTTTCCCTTTGGAAAAAGGGGAGTGTCTTAAAGGGGCCTTCGCCTGGATTTGTCCTCTCAAACCAGGACAGCCTAGAGCAACCAGTCACCTTGATGCCCATCTCAACATGTTTATGATCCTACATTTGCTTCTTAAATTAAATTTTAAGTTCTTCAGAGCAAAGCCTGTTTCATCTTATATGCTTGTATGGTGTTAAAGAACAGCAGGACCCTAATTGGGACATCTGGGTACTATTACAAAACAAAAAATGAATCATGCCAATAATAACTCAGATTAGAAAAAAAAAGGCATGAAAGCTCATGGACAGATTTTGGCATTTGAAGCATGGGAATCTAAGAAGTGCATCTCCTTTCTCATGGTCTTATGCACAGACTGTCCTAATTTTGGTACTCGGCTAAATGAAAAACCACATGGTAACAAAGACTGACTTATTTGGGGTGAGGGCTGCTCTACAACAGTATTTATTTAGATTACATAGTGCACAGGAACTTGGAGGAACTTGCAGGCATTGCTGCTGGACAGAAGTTCTGCCACTGGCTCTGATACCCATGCAATGAGATGGGAAGTTCAATCCTTGCCCAAGACACCCTTCTGGAAATGTTGCTGAGCTGCAGGGAACAGTAGCACTCTGCCCGCATGCCACAGACAACAAAACAGTTAAAACCTTCAGCCTGTGGAATCCTCTGGACAGCACTGTGCCTTTCTATCCACCTGAACAGAATTTTTTTATTAGCAACCATAGGTGCACTAAAGCTAGAGCAGGCAGGAAAAGCTGCCTTTGGCGTGAGCCCCTCATGCTCTGAGTTTGGATGGGAAAAATGGAAAGGGTAAGTGGTGAATGAAGAGAAGATGAAGAGCAAGATAAAATACTGGGACTTCTGGTCATTAGAAAATGCGTGAGATCAGCTTGGGATAATTTTTTTTTTATTTCCCAGTGCTACTCTTCACAGGAGAAACACTGTCACTGCAGTCTGTATTTGTTGGCCTGGGGGATGCAATAGTGAGGAAGCATTGAGGCAAAGTGGAGAAAAAGGTGTGTCCAAGATTTGAGGCAACGTGAAAAACTGTATTTGTGAGATCATCAAACCTGTCACTGCAGGAAGGATAAAGGGAGATAGCAATGCAAAAAGAGCAAATTTAAGTGCTCAACAGACAATTAAGTTGGCAACAATAGAATAAAAAATATGAATTCCTTTTGTTGTTATGCACAGAATAATTTGTAAATATGAACTTGATTTTTTTTTTTTCATGAAAGGAAATGCCAGAACATAAATACCTGCAGCCAGAAGACAGGTTCCAGTATGTAAAAACCAAGATCTGGTATGCTGTTCCAGACGGCTCAGACATTAAACTAGACCTGCGTTACCACAAATGTTACTGCATGTACTTAGGCATCTGAGCACACCTTATATTTTGTAGACTTAAAAAGGAAAGTTAATTCCATTCAATTAAAGATAGCTTTGAAAAATTATATCCTTGAGGGCAAGACATAACAAATACTGAGATCTTATCCTTTACTTCTCTGTGGCAACAACAGAGTTAAAAGAGAAATCAAATAAAGGGGAGACTTTTAAAACCATGGAAAAATTAGTCTCAGTTCACATAATTTCTGGAAAAATTATCACAGGTTCAGGATTAATTAAAATTCTGACTCCACCTGTAAGATAGATAGCCAAATATCAGTCACATTAAAACAATAAGCATTGTATATAATGTGATTACCTCAAATAATCACAACTACCATAATGTCCTGGAAGGTCACTTCAAAACATTTGATGCCCATCTTACTACACATATAACCTTTCCACAACTGCAGCTAATAACATAGGCTTGAGAATCAGGACCTCCTGCACATTGATTTATAGGCCAAAGCAGTATTGCCTAAAAAGCTGGGGAAATAAAGCCTCCCAGAGAGGACAATAGGTTTTCTTTAGAAAACATATGTGCTGAATTTTCTTGTTTTTCCTCTTCTCCATTGGTTTCACTCAAGACACATTGCAAATTAATTGCTTTATCTTTTCTCACATATGAATATCAATCCTCCTGGAAAATAATCTCTTTTAGATTTCATGAAATAAAATGCTTTTGCTTTAATTGAAGAGGGGGAAAAATAGAGAAGAAAAAAAGGAGAAGCCTTAGTTGAAAATGAAAGACTTGTGCCAGACAGACTGGATCTGCATTTGCAATACCCTTGCTTCAGGGTATTTGGATGTATCCACAGTTTTGATTCAGACCATTAGAGAGACAGAACCCAGTTGTAAAACTCTAAGTGAGATCTGAGCAATGCTTAGAGTGCATTTGGATATAGAGCTTTGGCTGACCTATTTAAAGAATGATGTTGTGCAAGTGATTACTCCATAATCTAGGTAAGTGCCAAGACATATTTAACAGGAAAAATAGCCAAGACCTAAAAGGTTTCTTTCTTTCTTTTTTTTCCCCATAAAGACTGTAAAGAGAAAGAAAAAGGATTTTTACCAAATTGCAGAATTTTGTAGATATCTCTCTGCAGACGAAGTAATCATTTCTCCTAGGAAAAAAAACACAAAACCAGCATTCAAACTAGAGAGAGGTAATTTAGGATTATATCTGTAAAACAAGACAGCTTTACTGCGGTTCTGAAACAACTGTAATGGTTTCTCTTCCAGATAGCTGGAAAAGCTTTTTTAGATACTGCCTAGTGATCTATTCGGGCAACATCACCGTATAGAGGATCAAATCCATGACATACTCCCAGGACTGTGCTTTATGTGTCTTTCAGTTCTTCTTTTGGCCTCTACACAAAAATCAACAGAGTACAGCCTTTATCATTGTAGTAGTTAGATTTCTTTGAAACACTGGACCAACAACAGCACTTTTTCAAGTGCTGTTGAAAAACACTGCATTGAATTAGCACACTGAACAACAGGATAAATTAGCAAGCAAAAGGCATCATCAAAATACCAGACAAGGAATCAGTATTTTAATCTGCCTTGTATTAATGATTTCTGTGTAGCCTGGAGGAGTATCACATATTCTGTCTGCCTTTGCTTCCACATCTTAGCCACTCAGTGAGAGGATAATGGTCTCAAAGCTTGTTGTAAGAATTAGTTAATAAGCGTGTTGATTAAGGTCAACTAGCACTTTTGTGTAACAGGAAAGTGATCTTTAGCATGAATGAATCTTTTCCTGATGAAAAGCTGGTTTAAAGAAAACAGATTTAATGGAGAAAAAAATGCCTTTTGGTCAAGCCAGAGTGTTGAAAAGAGTCTGTTACTGAAAAAAGAAGCTCCAGATTAGAAATGCAGACAGAGTATTTGCTGTTAAAAAGCAAGGTCCTGTTTGTAACTATTTGTAAATATTTGCATCAAGCCCCAAACCCACTTAAACATAGATCCAGTCTAGTCTCAGAAAGTAGGTCAAATATATAAATGTACTAGCTAACGTAAGAATAAGCACTACCACACACAGAGCATCACTGCTGAAATACATGAGATGGGCTAGCTAGCACTGAAATGCATCTCACTGTGGGATGATGTATTCATTAAGTTCCAATATTTCTAACATCTTGATGGTAATGTGCTCATTTTGGTTTCTGTTCTGAGGAAAACATCCTATCCTTCCCATTGGGATCTTCAGCTCTCTAGAAAGCCTCAGGGTGTACCTGCAGGCATCTAAAAGAATAAAAAACAAAACAAAATAAAACAAACCAACAACCCCCCAAAAACCCCACAAAATAAAGCAAAAGCATTCCAGGAAATTACATTTGGGAGCTTTATGTGCAATCAACTGAACAACATGTATCTGTAAAACCCCCTAAACCTGGAAGTCAGTCTTGAGCAGGCAGAGGAGAGGGAGGAGGCTAGTGCTGGGTGAGGCTGCACACTGTGCCGCTTTCCCCACTGAAGTGCTGCAATGCCTGTCTTCTATTAAAGTCTCCTTCTGGTGGGGTGGGAATTGCTGTGTTTCTAAACCACTCATGGACAATTCATAAGCATAATGGAAATTAAATTCATTGAATAAAATACGTGCTGTAAGACAATTAGACAATCATCTCTAGCATGTTCTCTGAAAGCTTTGTCCATTCAATTTTGAATGATTCCAGAGACAGATACATGGATATGACTTCTGATTTCCTCTGGCCCTCAAGACTCGAATGTCTGAGTACTTTACCGTTTGTAGTACATTTATTCTCACAAGACCACTGTGATGTAGAAAGGGAGTATTAAATCCATCTTAAGGATGAGGAATGAGAGTCAGAACAAAGCTGGGATCAAACAGGTGATCCAGGCTTGAGTAGGGTATGAATTGAAGCCTTCCTGATCATAGTTTAAAGCCTTCATTACTGCATGTTTACCCCCAGTACTGTCTTGCTGGGAGGTTTTTCAAGCTGGGGAATTCTGTAGAGTTGGCAAAAATTCTATGGAAAAGACTTATTTCCTTTTTTACAGTCTACAGAGCTTTTCCCAGAATGGAAGATTGGAGGGAGCTGGAGGGTGAAACCTGAGAGAAGAGGAATAGGTTTACAATCACAGTATGAATGTAGTTTCCATGCTATCAGTGAGATAGAAATTCAAGAAAGGTCTCAAGTAGGGAGGGAAGGATGAGAGAATTTCCTTACAGCAGTGGGCAAAAAAAATACACAGGAGTAATGCTTTCCACTTCTCAGTTCATACCAGACTTATGAGCACTACATGGCTGTTACCCAGCACAGTCAGCTCTCCTGTCAGTGCTGCAGATAGGTTTAGTTTTTCAGCTTGATTTGAAAGTTAGCCCTGCTACTCCATACTGCCTTCTGTTGTTCTTCTATGATTGTCTTGCCCTGAAACATACTTTTTATTTAGGCACTAGATAACATTATACATATCTAAACTGCTGTCCGCTGTTACTACCTTACAGTTTTGCTAATTTCCAGGAATTCTATATTCATGTTCCTTACCCTTCAGTATGGACTTTATTATTACTCCTGGCATCCTTCACATTTACTTCACTTCCCAAACCTAATTCCTCTAGTTTTACTATTGTTCTCCATTGAATCAATATTAATGTGTAATGACACTAGTCTTTATGGCACTGTATGGACAATTCAGCACCAGCTTAACCTTCTGCCATTAATTGTTACTCTTCGTTTATAACCCTTCAGGTAATGAATGCACTGATTATGTGCTTATGTAAATTGACTTCTCAGTCAAATTACAATAATTTTTCAAGAAACAATGAACAAATTCCTCTCTCATTTCTATCTAGATTTACTCCATAAATGGTATCATAAAAATTACTGATATTGATTCACATGCTGCAATAAGTATCAATAAACAGAGGATGATTTGATCCCTCTTTTTCTCCCTAACTATCCTAACAAGATTGGTTTTATTTTTCAATCATTCTTTGCAGCAAGAGTACATAATCAGGATGAAGATCTACTGCCTTCCTAAGATTATGTTTTATGGTGAATTTGCTGTTGGCTATCGCAAGACAGGAGCCCCGAAGAGGAGATACAAAGACTCCCTGAAACAACATCTCAGCCTTGGACATATTGATCACCTTAACTGGTCTGCTCTGGCCTCCAATTGGGAGCTCTGGAGACACGCTATTTTTAATGCCGCAGATGTTTTTGAGAAGGCATGCAGGATCACTCTTGAGGAGAAAAGATAGTGTAGAAAGAATCGTGTCTTGCAGGTTGTACCTTCTAAGGAGTCCTTCTGCTGTGCCTTTTGCAACCACTCTTGTCTGTCCCGCATTGGCCTTTTCAACCATCAGCGTGTTTGTAAAAGGACTTATAAAGAGCGTGGATGGAGCCCTCCCCAGATCTTTGTTCACGAAGCCTAGCCATGAACATAACCAGCCTGCAAAGTGTGCAGCATAAACTTACTGATGGGGAGTGCTGTCAGCTGACAGAAAATAGACTTAATCTGCAAAGGGAAAATTTTAAATACCCGTCAACGACATTGCAGTTAGTAAAGGTTAGGAGAACATATACAGTCAATTACCATGTTTTGGATAACTTATGGCAACTCCACTGTATTTTTGAAATCAAGAGTGATAAACCTATACTGTAAATTCTTATAGCTCACAGTTCTATTGGCTCTAACAGTCCCCTTTCTGTGCATGTGTATCATGAACCACTGACAGCAAATAAAACACTAGTCTTGCCACTGCAATAAATGACACCTTGACTCGGATTCTGATGTGACAGGATTCTACCTGGACATACTCAAAATGCCTTTTTGTTTGAATTACACCCAATGGAAGAGTTTGGATTGCCTAGTACTTTGGGAGAAAATGCTAGCATTTTGAAGACAGCTTTTAGTGATTAAATGGCATTTTCTCCTTGAGTAAATTTTGAAACAATTGTTAAATAGGTTTTTTGTTTGTTTGTTTGGGTTTTTTTCTCTTAATCTGCTTAAGGTGCTATTTCTGAGAAAAGGTAAAATGAAGGCATAAGATCCTGTGGCAAATGAAATATTTATGGATACTCATATCCCTACTACTGATTCCTGTATTTACAAGAAATCCTTTAAACACAGTGACCAAATAAAAATGCTAGCACATAGATCTGGCCTCCCTAAATACTCCCATTATTGTTTCATATGGAGATATTTTTCTTAACTTCCCTTTCTCAAAGAAGCTGTTATTCCTGGCATGGTATGGTTGCCCTATTCTTCTCCAGCAGTAACTACATTTTACTGAAGAATGGGTGAAGAATGACTTTTATATATACAGTCCGTAAAACTCTTTGGGATCTGTCATGATGAAAGGTAATTTGTGTACAGCACTATTATCAACATATTGTATTTCAGCAGGTTATTCTATTTCACATCATGTCACTTTACTGAAAAAGCCTTGCCAAAAATATAAGTTGTGCAGTGACATCAATTGAGAAAACAGACTCCATCAAGAGGCAATGTAGCATGCAGTTAGCATGGAAGTCCCCGAGAGTTGAGGCTGGCATTGATACAGCATGTAGGAACATCTGAGACTTCAGTGTGCATTAGGTATATAAGTGTTTTCTAACATACAGCAAGATGAAGGGTAAGAATTGAATTAGATTGTGAAGAATGCTTAATATATGAGCTTTTGAATTAATACCCCTTCAGAACTACTGGAAATGATCATTCATGTTTTATTAGTTTGTGCAGATGGATGTAATTTGACAAATTCCGAAACAGTTTGTTAAGCTTTTTAGCAGTTCTAATAAAAAACATCTGAGTCTTCTTAAATGGAAAGCTTCTATTAAATTATTAATTATTTTAAGAGATAAAATAAAACTGTTATTGTCATTTACTTTACTGGAAAGTCTAGTGTCCAAGCTTGCTAGGCCCTGGCAGATGAACCATAGAACTAAAGGGTGGGTCCAGCTCTGCGCATGCTGTGTCTCACCTAAAAAAAATCCATTGCGCAGGCTGGAGGGTGCTATCCAGTATCCTCTTTTTTCAGCACACTTGTAAAAGGCGCTGATGAGGAGCATAGGTGGAGCCCTCCCTGTATCTTCATTCGCAAAGCCTAGCCACGACGATGACTGGAAAGTCAGTACCTATTACCTTTAGTAATGTGTTTTTCTTTTCCCCAAGCTAGTTCTCTGTGAAGCTATAAACTGTATCTTGTTGTTTGTTGTATTTTTTTTTAAATTTTATGCAAGCTAAAGTATTTATTGCAGCTAAAGAACAAATACAATGAAAATCGAACTTACAGTCTGAATGATTTTTCATAAGACTTGTGACTGTGAATCCTAAAATCCTAATCACATTCAACCACCTACTGGCTTCCTAGATGTAGTCCAGAACAGTTCATTCAGTGGACAAGGGACAACCTGTGGATGTGATCTATCTGGACTTCTGCAAGGCCTTTGACACGGTCCCCCACAACATTCTACTGGCCAAGTTAGAGGGCTATGGATTGGATGGGTGGACTGTTCAGTGGATAAGGAACTGGCTGGCTGACCGCATCCAGAGGGTAGTGGTTAATGGCTCGAAGTCCAGCTGGAGATCAGTGACAAGTGGTGTCCCTCAGGGCTCTGTACTGGGGCCTGGACTGTTTAATATTTTTATAAATGATATCGACAGCAGCATTGAGTGTACCATCAGCAAGTTTGCAGATGACACCAAGCTATGGGGTGCTGTTGATAAGTTGGAGGGGCAAGATGTCATCCAGAAGGACCTAGACAAGCTGGAGAGGTGGGCCCAAGTGAACCTCATGAGCTTCAACAAGACCAAGTGTAGGGTCCTACACCTGGGTTGGAACAATCCCCACTATCAATACAGGCTAGGGGATGAGATGANAGGCTTGACAGGGCTCTGGGCAACCTGATGTAGTTGGGGATGTCCCTGCCCACTGCAGGGGGGCTGGACTAAATGACCTCCAGAGGTCCCTTCCATCCCTAACCATTCTATGATTCTATGATTCTATGATTTTAAAGAAGAAAACTAGACCAAGAATAGGATCTAATGGATTTCCAAGTAAAATAAATCACATCAACACTTTATTACTTGTTTTACAAATCTTTACACAAACAAACAAGTACTACTGTGTTTAATTTATTGTATTTCTGAGGTCTTATAAATCTACAGGCATTCTGTGACAATATAATAACAAGTTTTGCTTTGAAGAAAGTAGCTAATATTCTAGCTAATCAACTTTCCTGTCCTGGAGGTTGAACAGTGAATTTGTTCCAAGCCCTAAGCAAGAGGAAGCACATTCCTGCACTGCTACTAGCAAAGACTTGGAACTGTGCTTAAGACTTCAGGAACCACCTTCTGCTTTGGCCACCTTGATATTGTGAGGAGACAGACATTATACCAAGTCTGTTCCCCCTAAGTGGTGTTTCATGGGAGACTGTCCAGCACAGCATGCTGTGCCTTCTTCATTTTGCACTTCCACACTTACAAGTTATCAGATGGCCATAAATTATTATCCTTATTTTAACTTCGAGGAAAAGAAAAACTGCCAGAGATGGATCAGATTCTCTGCTAAGTCACACTGTTCTGGGCACAGATGAGTGAAAACTGAACAAAGGCGATTCTTCTCTTTACCTTCCTAATTCTAGTCAATGCCTGAAAGCAGTCTTTCATTAGTCCAGCTTAAAACAGTCTGAAAATTTGTCAAAATTAGACTAGAATGAAATAGCTCTTCACAGGCTGATTTCTGTGTAAAGAAGTAACATGTAACTGAACCACAACCACAAACCCTGCAGCTGAGGACTCAGCAGCGGCTTATCATCTCCATTGGACTAGGAGTGGTACCTGGATTAAAGTTGTTAATGTTGATGTATGCTGAGAGGCAGGCTGCACTCTCTTCAAAGCTCTTCTTTAAATGCATAATAATGCAACATTAAGACATAAATAAAAACCTGTGTTAAAGTAATATAAGTTAAACAAAAAACTAAGGTTTTTGATTTCAGAAGCAGAGACAGCTAAACCAGAATATTTTTACCACACTTCTATTAAAATCTCATAGAGTATTATTCTTAGTCCCCTGTGGCTGTAAGCACAATGGGTGGACTGAGCATTCACTCTGCATATGCCACTTGGCTTACAGTCAGACTTCTTAACAGTATCTTAGTGGCATTTTTCCCAGGCCAATACTTTGTTGTGTTGGGTGTTTTGTTTATGGTGCTTTTTTTTTGTATTTTATTTTTTACAGGAAAAAAAATATATGTTACTGAAGAACCACATGAGAAGCAGTCTTAAAATTGTGACATATCGTTCATCTCAATGGAAGTCTTCCCAATGTATCATCTTAATGAAAATATTGAAGGGCTGCATTGAAATGTGACTTCTCATAAGTAAATGCAAGCAAAACCAGAAAAAATATACTTACAGAGTGAAGTATATTAAACTCCTTTGCTTCATTGTGTTAGAAATGTATGATGAACAGCAATGATCAGCAGACGTAAACCAATATTGAAGGTGAGGAGATTTCGGCAGGAGGAAGAAAAGAGTGCTGGCCAGAGGATGCTGAACAGCTGCCTGCCCCTATGCCTTGCATGTAGGGAATAAAGGTAGTTTTAGGACATCCAGCTTTTAAAGATCACTAAAGTAAGAACCATATATGACACACCTTATCTTCCAAAAAGCTGTGTTACACTAACACACCACAAGTTCTTGCAAATTGCACTGACTGGGATTTTTCTGATAAAAATCTGGGGTTTACTATGTTGCAGAACTGCCACAAAGAAATATTATTTTACCCTTAAATTAAATAGATCTGCTAGCAACAGACAATACATATAACTGACTAGCAAACACGGTGTATAAAGGTCATAATAAAACCAATGAATTCCATATATTCATATTTACAGAGCTTTTTTTCAGACCTTAAATGCAGTCTTGGTTGAAGGCTTGATTACTTCATGCTACTTCTTCCAAATTTTTACTCTTCCATTTGTGGTCAGAAGTTTATTTTTTGTTTATAACAATTACGTGGATTTTGTGGGTCAAGCAAGAGCCGTTAATAAATATGCTGGGATATAAAGGAGAGGTGCTTCAAATGATGATGAAGAATTAATTCAGAACTCAGATCTTCCATGCATTTTAATGATGTTTTCTTTCTGGAAAGACATTAGAGCTATTTAATTCATGTGACCTCTATGACATTGAGGACAATGCTTTGATTTTTTTTTTCCCTTTACTATGCTTTCTGTTTTATCTTTTTTATCTGTTATATTTAGAGGTCCTTGTTACTTATCAGATGTGATGTTTAAACTCAGCTGTAATTACTGGCTTTTTTTCTTTCTCGTGTTTAGTTTATTACTGTTGTCACATCAGATTGTGTAAACATCTTGAGAACTCTTCAGGGATTGATAGAGGGCAATTAATATCAACTGTTGATATTCTCTTCTCTTTTTCTCATGCTCCCAAGGTCTTATCTTTAATCTAGACTAAAGGGATGGGAGAAGAAGAGGAATTCAAGTCATTTGGACCAGGATTTAGAATCTAAATGTCTTAAAAGTTCTGATCAGCTGTTTTGGTTTAGCCTTCTGTAGTGAGGACTTCTGAGGACTTTGGATTTAGATCCAAGTTTGGAGGAAAAGACAAACATACAATTGTATGCACAAATGTTCAGGCTGTATTGGGCTCACCTCTAGTTGCATATTTATAAAATTTATCTAGTATCATAAAAAGGTTAACAGTGGAATAATCATTGACAAAAACAGATTGTCAGAGACAAACTAGGAAACCTCTAAGACAAAAATTTAAGCACTGTTGCTAGACCCCATTCTCTCTTCTACTTTCCAGTCTGGCACAACACACCAGGATATTAATTTCATGACATTTCATGGATGAAGAAAAATGTGTTCTAGAATATGTGGAATAATTGAATGGTTTGGGTTGAAAGGGATCTTAAAGATCATCTTGTCCAACCCCCTTGACATGGGCAGGGACTTTCCAAGTTTTGATCAGGATGCTCAAAGCCTGCTTAAATCTGATCTTAAACTCTTCCAGGGATGAAATATCTACAACTTCTATGGGAAATATGTTCAAATGTCTCAGCATTTTCACAGAAAATAATGTCTTCCTTAATATCTAATCTAAACCTATCCTCTTTCCATTTGAAACTGTTACCCTCGTCTATCCCTACACTCCCTTATAAAGACTCTCTACCGTAGCCCTCTTTAAATGTTGAAAGGCTGCTACAAGGTCCCCTTGGAGCCTTCTCTTCTCCAAGCTGAACAGCCTCAAGTCTCTCATTCTGTCCTCATAGGGGCTCACAGGAAACACTGAAATTAAAATTGCTAAGAGTTGATGTCTGTCATAAATGATGGCCCTGAATGTGAGCTTACCAGTTAAAGGGAGTGCACCAGATCCACTGCACTTATTCATGCATATGAGCTTCAGTGGGACAGAGACAGTCCTAAACCACTGCAGGACTTGCTTTGCAGCAGATTGAAATACTTTCCTAGAAAAAAAAATGTGGACAACACCTGATAAAGTTCACAGGAGCTAGAGAAAGCTCTTTTTGACCCCAAAAGTACAGGAGACTAGCAAGATGCACCTGGTATTGATACTGGACAATTATTAAATATTAACAAAATGACAGCTATGTACATGATCTGGAAATACTTAATCAAGAGAGGAAAAAGAAATTCCTACAAAATTTGGGGCACATCAACTGTAACTCCCCTATCCTTTTTACTCAACTTTGCATTTCATCTTTTTATCTTCATATGGCACCTTTTCTGTATTTCTAAACTAGTTTATCACTCATTATTTGGGGGTGGAGGGATCAAATTCAAATCCAAATCAAGATCTGTCCTGAAGGTGCACCAGAGGAGATTTAGGCTAGACATTAGGAAGCACTTCCTCACAGAGAGGGTGATTAGGCACTGGAATGGACTGCCCAGGGAGGTGGTGGAGTTGCCATCCCTGGAGGTGTTTAAGAAAAGATTGCATGTGGCACTTAGTGGCATTATTTAGCTGATGTTGTATTGTTGGGTCATAGGCTGGACTTGGTGATCTTGGAGGTCTTTTCCAGCCTCGGTGATTCTGTGATCTCAATCTCAGACCTCATATAACTCTGGTCGGTGACAAGATTTAGGGGTTCTGCATCACTCTTGAAAGCCCAGATGCTCTTTTCCTACCACAAGAGTTTCCCATCTTCCTGTATTTCACCTGAGCTCAGTATCTCATTTTCTCTCCTTTCTGTGTGCTGCTGTTCTGCCTCCTAAACCCCCTGCATACTTCTACTCCCATCTTCTCTGCTCTGTGGCATGTGCTTATGGGCAAACTCAGACCATAGCATATGCCAGGTAGCTTGCTGTTGCCAAGCCCTCTATAAAAGAAGAATGAACTGTTGTAGGATAAGAAACAACGGGTTCCTAGTAAGGACAATGGCAATGGTATATGACAACGGAAGACAGAAGCTAGGTTAAACAGGTTAGATCTGAGGGGCTGCTAGGAAAATACAGTTGTTGCTTGGACTATCTGTGATTAGAGCTGGCCATGTTAACATTTGTACTTTAGCTGATTTCGCCTCACCTAAGTCCATGTAGCTGGCCAGGCAGTATAATCAGGAATGTATTGTTAGCTCCCTCTCGAAAGAAAAGGGAAAAATCTTTCCACAGTATTATTCAACTCATACTTAACTCCTGAAAAAGTGTCTTTCTTAACATATTATTAATGTAGTCTGGAGCAAATATCCTCCTAAGTCCCAGTTAAAATGAGTGAATCAGACCTTTGCATTCAGCTCATACCCCATTGACCTGAACTCTATATGCATAAAACTGAGGAAGAGTGACAGGAAAAAGGGTAGATCTGCAAGCAGGAAATTGGTGCAGCTGAATCCTGTGTGACACTTTTATTCAGCCAGTAGCATAGTGCATGTCATTGCAAGAGCCGGCAACATGCATGTCCTGGAGTGATTAAAATTTAA
>VWZO01013439.1:0-22358 GCA_013396975.1 Bucco capensis
CAATCTGGCCATTCTATGATTCTATGAATCTTTGCCAGGAAGCTCTTTTTTCCAGTATGTGTAAGGAAAGCAGAAGGCAAGAGACTGGTCCAGGCTCCAACAGAGCAAATAAATCCAGAGACTTTGTAAGCACCAGAAATGAGAGAAGCAAGAACTAAACCTGTGGGTCAGCTCAGCGGGCAGTTTTACAGGGCATACAAAAAAGTGCCTGGGATTTAAAGTTCTGAATGAAATTCAACTCTTCCACCTAAGCCAGCAGAAACTAAAATGCCACTCATATTCTAGGACATAAAAAGTTATTTCTATGCTCATCTTGAAGACATTAACATTGCTGAACAGGCAGCAGGCAGTCACTGTTGCCATCGCCATCAGCTTCAAGCCAGCAACAGCCACAGGGCTCTTGGGAAACATCACTGTCTTCTGCCCTTTGGCCTGCATCTACCTCTACAACAGCACAGAAGCAGAGAATCACAGAATCATTTAGGTTGGAAAAGACCTTTAAGACTATCGTGTACAAATGTTAACCTAGCACTGCCAAGTCACCACTAAACCATGTCCCTCAGCACTACATCTACATAGCTTTTATTCCCTCCAGGGATGGTGGCTCCCAGGGTAGCTGGTGCAAGAGCTGGACAACCCTTTCAGGAAATAAAATTGTTCCTACCGTTATCTTGCTACACACTTCTGGCTTGATTATTGCTCTTTCTAACTGGTTTTAGGAAAACCTGGGGAAAAAAAAAAAAAAGGGAAGTTCCAGCTATCTCCAGTCCATACAGATGCCAGAGCAGCTCTCCATGCAGGTTGTCACCCCACTGGCCAGTTTCCAGCACTGCTAGTTGTATTTTCAGCTCTTCTGTAATTTCAGCAGGCTGCAGAGCTCTTCACAGCCAGGCAAGCACTTCTGAACAGGGTAAAAGCAGGCACACAAAGCTGCACCTGATCTCCTCTCTCAGCTCTTCACAAGGTAAGGAGATCACATTCTGCTGTGTCTAAGTGACTCCCATGTCTCACAAGCCTGGAATCCTCTCACCAGCAGCCAGCAACGCCCAACTGGCAACAAAGCAAAAGATGCTGCTTCTAAGCAAGCTGCACCAACTAATGTCATGGTGAGGAAGTTTAGAGAGAAATGGGTTGCTCCTTCCGGTGTCCTCTTGTGCTTATCTCTTCCAAAGCTGCCTGTCACTGGTCAACATAAAAATTAGTCAAACTGAGTGCTGCTACAGCAGGGGAACTGTACCCTTGAACACTGCACATCAATGGACACAACTGCCCTTCAGCACAGCTTAGGTGTCCTGGAGCAACAGACCCACCTCATCCTTCTGGAACAGCACCTTCAGAGGTGGTGGTGAGGAAACCAGCAGGAAGAGCTTGTCCTGAGAACCGTCCTCCTCCTAACATGGTTACTGTATCTTCAGGCACAATCACTTCCTTGGCTGTTTGAGCCTCACTGAAGTGCTGCTCCAGACCTTCAAACACACCCTATCAGAGAACTATTTAAAGAGCAGAGAAGAAAACAAGGCAGGTTCTGTGACCATCAGACAACAAGCCTGGTTTGTTCAAAGCTAAGCCAAAATTAAGCCAGTTTAACCATAGCCAGCCAGGGTTTGGAGCACCAGCTCAACAGAGCACTTCACCCAAGTAAATGATAGTCCAGAAGAGGACTTGGTTGGACTCTGCCCTGGACAAAAAAGTAAAGCAGGTTAGATTTCACAGGAGCTGCAGGACCAAAGGCCTTTTCACAAGTCATTAGTATTCCTAAAACGCACTGCATTTTCACTGCATTTCACCCATTACTGCTGTGCTGAGCCATCCCCCTCTGCAGGAGACAGCAGGTACACTAACAGAACAGAAACAGCCTCATCCAAACACCTCCTTCCAAAATCCACCCTGAAAGCACCTCTGAAGTGCTGTTTGCACAGGGACATGCTGATCTTCCAGCAGCATGTTAGAGCTCTCGGGCACAGTCNAGCTTCGTTCACAAAGCCTAGCCATACATGTTAGAGCTCTGCAGTAACAGCTACAAAACCTTCTCCACTGCATGGATGTGTCCTTTCTCTGCAAAGATTTTTAACTTTTGCCTTGGATCACATCCATTTTTTCCCCAAGGCTTTGTTTGCTCAAAAGCAGATAGGTTTTCTGATAAGGTATTCTTTTCTGTTAAGTTAATCAAATCAGGCTTGAAAGAGCCAACTACCAATTCATCAGTTCCCACTTCTAAAAGTAAAACATCACTTCTTCCTTGTGGATATTCTCCATCACCCTTCTATAAACAAATTAACAATATCTAGATTACCATAGTTCCTGATAAACCTTCTGGATGCCATCAAAAACTTTATTCCTCAGGGGTGAAATTCTTTTTCAAGCTGGACAAACACCACATGTAGTTTGCAACTGAGTTGTTTCTAGCTTTCCATGTTTTAGCTCTATCTCATCCACTGTGCTTTATACCGAAGCTGAGGGGACAGTCAAGTGCTCTGCAGATGTCCCAAACAACTCAGCCTCCCCAGGACAGCCAGCAAGGCATTTTAAGCTCTGGTTGTGCTAGCAGGCACTTAAAACTTAAGTGCTTTGCTGAACCAGGCACAAAGCCACTCCTCATTTGCACAAACCAAACACTTAGTGATTCTTATCCATCCAGAATTATGTCGTCTTTTGCATTATCTCACAAGCCAGAAGAACTTCCTTAGCATTTACTTTCCTAAGTACAAGGGGCAGGCTCATTCAATTTAATTTTCTTCCCCTTAAGTCAGGAGGCTGGGATCCAGTTACAGGAAAATCACATTGCCAACCTTGCACTAGGAGTTTGCAGTTCATCATTCCCAAAGATTTACTAAAACCTAGTTCCTGGCACTTATTTTTTTCCCCCCAGTGCCATGGGTTAGGGGCTGGGGTGACTAAGCTAGTGACAGACACTCTATTAGGTCCTTCCCCCTCTCCACCTTGGGAAAGGGAAGCAATAAAGACCAAAAGGATTGGAAAATAAAACTAAAACTACTTGAATAAAAATAAAGAAGAAAATGAAACACATACAAGTATTTACAGATATATACAAAGCCAATACAGAACACAGAACCCCTCCCTTTAGTAACTACATCACCACTGACACCGAGTAGGCCCAGCAGCAGGCTGTAGCCAGGAAGAACTGGATCCTGGACCCTTTGGTCCTCCTCAGATGCTGGCCAGCAAAGAGACAGAAAAAAGAAGGAACTGACCTCCTTCTTATACTGAATATTTGGTCACAAGAACCCCAGGCAACGTTCTAGGCTGGGGGCAGAGTGGTTGGGTTGTGCCTGGCAGAGAAGGAGCTGGGGGTGCTAGTCGATAGTCTAGATGAGGCAGCAGAGTGCCCAGGTGGCCGAGAAAGCTAACAACATATTGGCCTGAATCAAACCTGGTGTGAGCAGGAGCAGAGAAGTGATCATCCTCTTGTCCTCAGCACTGGGGAGGCCACCCCTAGAGTGCTGGGCTCAGCTTTGGGCCCCTCAGGCCAAGCAGGAGCCAGAGGCATTGGAGTGTGTGCAGAGAAGGGCAAGGAGGCTGGGGAGGGCTCTGGAGCACAAGTGTGCTGAGCAGCAGCTGAGGGCACTGGGCTTGCTTAGTGTGGAGAAGAGGAGGCTCAGGGCAGACCTTAGCTCTCTCTGCAACTCCCTGAAATGAAGCTGGAGTGAGGTGGGGATAGGTTTCTTCTCCAGAGTTAACAGTGAGAGGACAGGAGGAAATGGTCTCAAGTTGCACCAGGGGAGGTTTAGATTAGATATAAGGAGAAATTACTTTACTGAAATGGTCATTAAGTCTTGACCCAGGCTGGTGGTGGAGTCACTACCCTGGAGGGGTTTAAGAAATGTATAGGTATGCTACTAAGGGAAATGTTTTAGTGGCATGGTAGTGGTAGATAGTTGGACTTGATGATCTCAGAGGTCTCTTCCAACCTTAATGATTCTGTGATTCTGTATATGGAATGAAATACCTAGTTGGTAATTTTGTAAGTATGTATGGCTAGGCTTTGCGAACGAAGCTCCAGGGAGGGCTCCACCCACACTCCTCCTCAGNTCCCACACTCCCCTCTGTAGTATACAAGTTAGCAGGGGACTTGGTTTGCATGCCAGTCCCCAGCAGCAAACCTAAACATTAGGTCTTAGCACTGCTAGAAGTGGGCACTTGCCTGGGAAATCATGTTGTTAGCTCAGAAAGTGCAGCTTATTAGAGAAGCTTTAGTGGAAAAGCAAAATCACTGAACAGAACTGCTGTGTTTTAACTCAAACCAGGACACAGTCATAGCCACAAGCAGCTGACACAAACACTGCACATTACCCATCACCGGACATCATCACCTGGCAACACCAGAACCATTTTCTCTTTGCTGCTTTACTGAGAACCATCCTGCACCTCTGACATCTCTCTCTCTAGCTGGCATAACACAGTCATTGAACAAAAAAACCCAATTTTTCCCCTAGCTATGTATACACAACAGTCATTCCTTCCAACTCAAATGATTCTATGATACGATTCTTGATCATAAAGCACAAAATATTGCGGCATCTTTTCCCGGGACGGAGATGTCTTCAGCGAACCTCAACTTCGGCATCATTTACCCTTCAGCACACAGAAAAAAGGCCAAGGAAAACACTTTGGGCAGAGTTAAGCAATACAATCATCTGTAACTATTTTAAACAATGGCCAAGTCCAGCTACCATTAGCATCAAGCTCTGCAACCACACCAGGGAAAAGCACTCAGCTATGCCAGTGCTTCTCTCCTACAGCTTAAAGAAGAAAGAACAACCTTATTGTTGGTTCTCCCCACCAATGATGATGGAAAAGTAACAACTGCTCTGTAGGACAGGGAAAAACCACCAAGGTGCCCTGGGATTCTCTCCTCAGACCACAATGGAGCTGCTGAGCTGCAGGGACCTTCAGAAAAGCTTCCTGTTACTGCCAGGAAGCATCTCTGGGCATCACACTGAGTCTTGCTGCCCAGAGGAGACTTTCCCAGAGCTCCTATAAAAAGCACTCCACTCAGTATGAAGAACATGCAGTAACATGAAGGAAAGCAAAGGGAACATTCTCTCACTGATCCTGGCTCCTGTTTGATGAACCTGTGTTACCCTCCACACAGACAAATATTTGCTGGTTTTTAGATGGCTTTCCATTTTAATTATAGCTCCATTAGTCAACTACCACAGACTTTATGATTACAGCGCTATGTTTTTGATCAGTATTAATCTGCACCAATATATCCCTTCTGCTACCTTTTATTTCACTCATCTCCTGTCCAGCAGGAGAACATTCCTGCAGCACATCTGCTAAAAAATGTACCATTTTCAAATCTCATTCTTCCTTCTTAATGCAACTTCTCCATCATTGCTGAGCTCTTCACCCCAAACCAAGTTCCAATATTTTGTTCCAATATTACCCCTTTTTATTACCAAATGTGCCTACAAACTGGGGTCAGTAGTGTGAAGTGTTATGCTTTGATACTTAACAAGGAACTGGAATTGTTAGGATCACTGTAAATTTTTTTTCTGCTTTATGAAGTATCTGCAACTGTAAAGACTTACAGTTAGACAGAAATGTATTTTTCTTGAGGGAGTTGTCAGCATTAACACCTTTAAAGATCCATTTTTCAAGTGTTTTATTAAGAAGCCCCAGAAATGAGGCAGAGTTTGCATTAGGGCTGTAACATCCAAGATCACTGGGCTATCAAAGGAAGTAAAGACAATACTGGTAACCTTCCAGGATTTACTAAATTTAACCTGTAATGCCATCTCTGTTTCCACTTCTTTCAGATGGAGATTGCCACAAACACAAAGCAACTAGCAAATAAATCCTCTCATGCTCTTCAAAAGGATGCTATGAGGGTAGGAAGAACTGAAAGTAACAAAAAAGGCAAAAAAAAAAAAGAAACTGACACTTTGGTCAGAGCACTTGGGTCTGTGTGACAAACTACTCACAGCAGCAACACAACAGTCCTGCTGACACAGCTCCCACCCCTGAACTCTGCTCTGCAGACAGCAGCCCTGCAGGCTCTCTGCAGAAAGCTATTCACACAATGCCCTGAGTTGGAAGGGACCCACAAGGATCATCAAGTCCAACTCCTGTCTCTGTACAGGACAACCCCAAAAATTACACTGTATGCCTGAAGGCCTTGTCCAAATGCTTCTTCAATTCTGTCAGGTTTGGCCCCATGACTACTGCCCTGGGGAGCCTGTGCTTCACCACCCTCTGGGTAAAGAACCTTTGCCTAATATCTAAGCAAACCCTGGCTCAGCTTCATGCCATTCCCTTGGGTTCTGTCACTGGTTTAAAGCATACAATTTAGAACCTTAGTTAGAGCCTAACCTAAGTCAGAACCTTGATTGATTTTTACTGATCACGAGTACTGGGAAACCTCTGAATAGGTTGGGTTATACCCAAAATGTCATGAAAGGGATTTCTGGGTGAACCCTCAGGCCCATCCTGCTTGGATGACTTGCTCCTTTATCTTACTACGAGATATTTGAGGGAGTGTCTTGTGGACCTGAAGGTGTCCTTTCAGCACAGATTTCCTCCCAGTCAAGGGAAGTGACGGTCCCACTCTGCCCTGGTGTGGCATCACCTCCAGCACTGGGTGCAGTTCTGGGACCACAACAAAAAGGATATAAAGCTACCAGAGAGTCCACAGGAGGCCATGAAGATGGTAAAGGGTCTAGATGGGATGCTATACAAGCAGTGGCTGAAGTCACTTGGTTTGTTCAGCCTGGGGAAGAGGAGACTGAGCATGGTCTACAGCTTCCTGAGGAGGGGAAGCAGAGGGGCACAAGCTGATCTTCTCTCTCTGGTGACCAGTGACAGAACCCAAGGGAATGGCATGAAGCTGTGCCAGGGGAAGGTTAGCTTAGATATTAGGCAAAGGTTCTTTACCCAGAGGGTGGTGAAGCACTGGCACAGGCTCCCCAGGGCAGTAGTCAGAGCACCAATGCTGACAATACAAGATTTGGACAGTACCCTAAGGCACAGGGTGTGATATCTGGGGTTGTCCCATGGGGAGACAGGAGTTGGACTCAGTGATCCTTGTGGGTCTCTTCTAACTTAGAAGATTCTGTGCCAACAGCTTGTAAGCTCCAGCACACAGCAGTGACAGGATGTGCTCAGCCACCAGCTGAAACTCAGCAGGCTCACACAGAAACCCACATCAACAAGTGCAACCTGATTGACTTTCTGAAGGTAGCAATGACAAGAGAGGTGAACTGCAAGACACACTGTACTATTGTTCTGTTGTCTGTGCAGTCTCTGCAGGCCCAGGAAGGCCTGAATACACATCTCCTGCTCTTAACTACACCCAAGTTCCTCTAACTCCAACCAGCACGTTTGTGTGTTTGTGTCGGCATACATGTGTTATAAACCAGAGTTCAGTTCTGATCAAGACTAAAACAAAACACTTATCCCTTGCCAACAGCCTAAACAGCTGAGAGAAGCAGATAATAATGCTCAACTAAACAACTCTACACTCAGTTGAGATTTTCTACTTCAAAGGAAACAAGTTTTACTTAGCTGGTTTTTGTTTTGTTCTTAAGTCACTTGACTTATGCCAAAGCATAGCAGTTCCAGTCTAAGGGACTGTTCCCACATGGAATTCATTTAGTTGTCATCTTCTGAACTTCCTCTAATTGGGAGTGGGGGAAATTGGGAAATGGTGAAGGACCTGCGAGACCCCAGCAGTTCCCTCTAGCAGAGCAGCAGGAGAAAGGTGGGGGGGCAGGAAATCCCTCGCTTCTCCTGTTCTCTCCAAGACCCAAGAGAAAGGCTATTTGATGTTAGGTATGTGTTTCCTTGCAGTCTGACTGATGGCAGGAAAACCACCTCAGAGCCTCCCTGTCTGTGTCAGTGCCCAGCAGTGTCCCTAGGGGCTCAGGCTCCATGGCAGCCACAGCTGACAGACATCTTTTATGGCAGTGTGGATCTCAACCTGATGAGAAGCAGGTTAAGGACACTGTGTAGGTGCTGGAGCCTTTTCCCTGTTCTTCTGGAAGACAATGGCAGCAATTTTAACAGGCCATTTAAAATGTCGCCTAAATCAGATTCTTGTTAGTGAAACCAAGCCCCTCTGCACATCTGGGCAACCTGAGTGATCTAACTCTCCTCTGAATACAGTTTTTGGGTTTTGTGATATGCTTTCTCAAGTGTTCACAGCTCATGATTTTGTTGTGATTGAGAACTGCTCCCAAGTTGGCTCGGCCAACAGCCCAGTGGTAGATGTCAGCATACAGGGGTTTTCCGGAGCTTTTCCCTGAAGCAGGAAAACACCAGGGGAGAGGAGAGTCCACCAGGAGCTGGCAGCTCTCATGGGAGAGGCTGACAAAGGTGTGGGCATTGCCAGGGCAACAGTGACCATCCCCAAGAAGAGCCTGGAGCAGCAGCTGGCCCAGGGCAGGGCAGCTGCGGCAGCAGTGGGAGCAGGAAGGGCACTGAAGCTCTGCCAGCTCAAAAGGTAATTTTCAACTAGTGACTATCAACTGTTCAGTAGGTTGTGTCCTTCACAAGTGGTGTCCCCTCAGGGGTCTGTACTGGGACCAGTGCTGTTTGTTCTCTTAATCAACAACACTGACAGTGGGATCGAGTGCACCCTCAGCCAGTCTGCAGATGGGACCAAGCTGAGTGGTGCAGCTGACACACCTGAGGGACAGGATCCATCCAGAGGGACCTGGACAAGCTTGAGAAGTAGTCCTGTGTGAGCCTCATGGGGTTCAACAAGGCCAAGTAAAGGTCCTGCACCTGGGTTGGGGCAGTCCTTGATATCAGTACAGGTTGGGAGATGGTATGACTGAGAGCAGCCCTAAGCAGAGAGACCTGGGGGTACTGGTGGGTGAAATGCTTGACATGTGCCAACAATGTGTGCTCACAGCTCAGAAAGCTAACTGAATTCTGAGTTGCATCCCCAGCGGGGGTGCAGGGAATGGGATTCTGCTCCTCTGCTCTGGTAAGACCTCACCTGGAGTACTGCATCCAGCTCTGGAGTCCTCAGCATAAAAAGTACATGAACCTGCTAGAGCAGATCCAGAGGAGGCCACAAAAGTGATCAGAGGGCTGGAGCACCTCTGCTGGGAGGGCAGGCTGAGAGAGTTGGGGGTGTTCAGCCTGGAGAAGAGAAGGCTCCAGGGAGACCTTACTGTGGCCTTCCAGTACTTAAAGCGAGCCTATAAGAAAGATGGAGACAAGCTTTGTAGCAGGGCATGTTGTGACAGGAGAAGGGATGATGGTTTTAAACTAGAGGAGGGAGATTTAGACCGGATACGAGGAGGGTATTTTTCATAATGAGGATGGTGAGGCACTGGCAGAGCTAGTGGTGGATGCTCCATCCCTGGAACCATTCCAGGTCAGGTTGTTTGGGGCTCTGAGCATCCTAATCTAGTTCTAGGTGTCCCTGCTTGCAGCAGGGGGGTTGGACTAGATGACCTCTAAAGGTCCCTTCCAACTCTAGCCTTTCTATGATTCTATGATTCAGTCTGTAAGGCTTGCCCCAGCATCTCCTAGAGTAGTGTCTGGAGCAAGCTATGAAGATGAACTCTACACATGTGGGATACAAACCACTGGACTCTGTGGGGTAGAAAGGGAGTCTCTACAGTACTCCAGGGGTTCTCCTTCAGGTGGAGGGGTCTAAAACACAAAGATGCAAGTCCCTACAGCCAGAGTAGACCTTAAAAGCAAATGAGAGCGCAGAAAAAGTACCACACTCCCTTTCATACACAGGAGCAGCCCCTGGGAAGCTCCCTATTGCTCATTTCCAAGTGGCATGACAGAGCTCTCAATGCCTTTATCTGACCACATTCACCTGTACAGGGAGTTAAACACCATTAAAACAACAACAGAATCAGTGTAGATTCTGGCTGCTTTACTAAGCTTTCAGTTGTGGGTTAGTCTGTTCCTTTGAGCTGCTTCCATTGCCCCTAAACAGCACTTTAAAAGGCTTCATCCTGGAGTGGAGATAAAACTGCTCTGGGAAAGTTATCAAATCAGATCTTGAAACATCAACCACCAATTAAATAGTCTGAACATTTAAGAGTTATCTTGAGGGCAAATTAAAAAAGAGCAAACCACTAACTCCTGCTGAAAGAGCTTCATCTGTGTAAGGAGCAATGGTTACAATCACTCAAATTTCATCCATGTTCTGACCATTTTAAGAGGCTGTAGGAGCAAATTAGAGCTTCAGGAGGAAAGTAGAGAGCAACACACACCATCAGGGCAAAGATCTGCATCCTACGCAGTCACACAGCCCGAGGTGTGCAGGCAAAGTTCTGCTTTATAGAGACTCCTCTCAGAGGCACCAATTCAAGAAAGCAGCTCTGACAACTCCAACTACAGCATGGCTTAAGCTCCAATCTTTAAATACCACCAGCCTAACTTGAATACAACACCTAGCATCTAACAGAGCTGTGAGTTCTTCCCAGGTAAAACACAGCTCCTGGGTGAGGTGCTCAGCAAGTGTAAAGCAGGGACGTAGTTAGCTCTACACAGATTTACCATAGCTGAGAATCCTAATGTGATTATCCAATATTACCAACATAATTATAGGGCCCTTGCTTAGTGTCATTCTCCAATATCTAGGCCATGACAAGACAGATTTAGATTTCCAGGCTCCACCCTCTTCTGGGTGCTTTTTAAATAGGCAGGATGTCACAGCTCCTGTTAGCACAGCAGCCACAGCCACAAGGGCCTGAGGTGTGCGAGAACAGAACCAGGAACATCACCCAACACCAACCAGAAGCATGGTCTTTACCTCTCCTAAATTGAGGAGAGCAAGACTGGTTGGCTAGGGATTGTTGCAGGGTTTGAGGGGTAGGCATTCAGTTTATTAGCTGTGATGCTCACAACTGTAAACAGACACAAAGCATTTATATAATCACAGGTATTTTCACTGCATTGATGACATGGAAAAAGCTGAACTGCCTCTTCCTCCCTTCTCTGGGCAGTGTTTGATAGGTCTCATTCAAAGCAGTTTAGCTTCCTTTCTTTGCATTTGGCAGGACCAGAGAGTGGTGGAGCACTGGAGCAAGCTCCCCAGGGATGCAGTCATGGCACCAACTCTCACTGAATTCCAGAAGCATCTGGACAATGCTTTTAGAGACATGGGGTGACTGTGGGGTTGGTCTGTGCATAAACAGGAGTTGGACTTGATGATCCTTGTGGGTCCCTTCCAACTCAGGACATTCTGTGATTCTGTGACCCTCTCTCATCACCTCTTCCTCTCCCCTGAGTGAGGATGATACAACTTCAACTCCCTGTCACTTCCAGGAATAAAGTCAAAATAGGAAGTTGTATAGCAGAGAAAGGAAGAGAGGAAGAAAAAGGGGGGGAGGAAGGCAGACAGGAAAGGAAATTAATCTCTGCCATGCAAAATCGTATTAGAAACCTAAAACAATCAATGGGGAAGATTCATGCTGTGCATTAACTCTCCATTCCCCTTCCAAAAGTTCTAGCCCAAGGGCAGCAATAGCTTGTCACACTACTCATCCTCTAAGTACACAGTCCAAACACAGCCTGGACACCTTAATTCCAGGGTATTAAAGTCTCACAGTATTTGTGACAGCACTTCTATACCAAACAGTAGCTCACTAGAGGCTGCAGAAGTGTACTGGCGTTCCCAGCATGAAGCACATTTAGGTGCTCACGTGGTGAGATTTGCTAGGCATGTGCTCCACTTTACAGCCTTGTGCATCCACTCAGCTCCTCCCTGACAGGCAGACCTGGAAACCCAAAGCTGACAGAGGAGAGCTTTATTGCTATGCAGCAAGACACTCTGCCTCCAAGTAGATTACTTGGCAAAACAGACTCAGTCCCTCCCTACTGTTAGAATTTTAGTTCTTGAACTTCCACTGTAAGAAAAAAAAAAGTAGTCATAAATAACTCCCAGCTTGGAAAGAAATCACTTGTTTAGCTATCAATCAGCCCTCTCAGAAGCACATTTCAGCTATCATTACCCCAAGCAGCTGCTAATAGCATCTGAGACCTCCTTCATCTCCAATGGAAGAGAGCAATGGCATAAACATCAGAGCACAACTGGTTTTCAGTGAACGTGAGTGGAACTGCAAAGCCAGCAAGAAGCTGCAGCAACTGCGTGCTGCTGAAGAGCTTCACTAGAAAGGCAAGGGAGTGGCGAGCCAGTGACAGGAGAGGAAAGAAAAGCCAAAACAAGTTGAGCAGAGAGCAGATTGTAGCTGGAGGTGCAGAGGAAAGACAAAGCAAGATCAATCTGGCCAGTCTGGGACTGTTTTTTAGCTGGACGTGTTTGCAAGGGCCACTCAGGCTTACTGGGGACCTGAAGTGCTATGGTAACAGCACACTCCACTTGGGAGGTAGTTACGCAAGGATCCAAGGAGAGCTCATGGCAACAGAGAAGTTTGACATTTTGGAATTTAGATTACTATGGTAGCATCCAGACATCATCCCTATAAAGCAGGGAAACCAGAGAAACCCTGAGCCACACATTCTAGGAAAAGCTCAAGCTTGCAGCTAACACCAGACTGGAAGAGCTTCACAACATTGCAGGGAAGAGTTGATCCAAACAGGTTCCTTATGCTTCCACCCAGGAATCCAGAAAACTACAGTTACACTCAGTTAAACCCTGAACACAGCACTGAACTTTTCAACTCCTCAGAACACACCAAGCATGGAGAGAGGCATCTACTATCCCACCCGAAAGCCCCCAGGGAACTCAAACCAGCAGGTACAATCAGGAGCACACAGTATCCATCATTCAGCACAAAGAAAAATGTCAAAAAAATAATAATTAGTCAGCCCTACATGAAGCAGGGCTTTGTATTTTTCAACATCTACACAGGTGAGAAAGGAGAGAGGTAAAAGGCATATGCCTGTCTGTCAGATGTGCAGGAACAGGAAAGGATTGCAGGGTCCCAGAATCTGCAGTCTTCTGACAGTTACAAGTCCCACAATTATCAGGAATTTAATTCATCACCTCAAATGATCTTATATCACTGCTTGATAATCCCAACTGACATATTATATATCAATACATGCACATCTATCCTGCTTGGTAGCACAAAAAAATCCAAAAGGTACAACCTAAGTGCTTCTTTAGTTCAGAAGAAGAGCAAAAGGTAGCAAATCACCATCTGTCCCACTCCCAAAATAGCATCATTTTCATTTAAAAAAATCCAATATATGCTTAATCCTGTCAGGTGCCCTGCTGAATGCTGGGGGAGTGAGGCTGAACCTGTGCCTCCTGTGATCTCTCAACAGCAGCAGATCTTTAGCAGGTACTCTGTTAGTTACCATGTCATGATCTGCCATAAGATTGCAGCTACTTGTACCATGGGATGTGTCTCCCTGAATACCTCTCCCAAGGCAGCAGCACCCAAGTGTATTTTGGTACCAAGCGGAGATGCTGAGGGCAGCCAGGCATCTCCCAGAGCATGGCCAGTCTTTGCTCTGTGTCTGCTTTATGTGACACATGGCCTTGGAGCAAGTGGAAAGTGCCTCCATACTACAGTGACACAAATATTAATGACACTGTGCTTACAACACCAGACAAGCAGTTCCATTTGCATTTAATACAAGGCTTCACCACTGCTTCCCTACATAGCCCTTATCAAATCACTACATCTTCATGGGCTTCAGCTTCTCATTTGTAAAATTATGTGATGAGCCTTTCTTCTACCATCTGCTTGTCTGCTCTGCAGAGAGAAGAGGAACAACCACGCACAGAGCCACAAGCTGTGCAACACCCAGTGCACAGGGACCTTTACACTCACTGAAGAGGAGAGGCAGCACAACAGCTCAAACCACAGCTGGCAGGGGGGTACAGAAACAGAAAGGTAAACTCATGTTCTTAAGTGCATTGTCTAACTGCAAAGCAACAGGTAAAGGCCAACAGAAAGGCTCTGGCTTGCAGGAGAATTTTTCTTGCCAGAAATGTGTACTCAAGGCACCCCAGGACAGAGTGTGACCCAAGTCTGTACTGCCCCTCCTTCATCCCTCACCACCCCACAGCTCACACTGCAGTGCTCTCTAAGGCATTTATTGATTTCTCTACAAACACAACCAAAAACAAAGAACAAGAACCAGCTGGATTGATCTCACCAGTTGACAGCTTGGGCTGGCTTCTTGTGTCACCTTATAGCCACTGACTCATGAAAGGGATGTAATGAATACGAAGCCACCGAAGAGCTTCAGTTCAAACCCACTGAACTTTGCAAGCAGCACTTGCTGAAATCCCCAGGGAATATCCCATGCACATCAGCCACTGTCCCCACTACCTGCTCCTTATCATGGCCACCAGCATCCTGCTGACACCACCCAGAATACAAGGAGGACTTAAAGCACAGACATATTGGAGTTCTTCAGCAGGTACCTATTCTACCAATGTCCTGTTGGCCAACTTACAGAACTCTAGTCAAAGCAAAAGGGATTCTACAGAGAGAATCTTTCCACCCCAGGCACCAAGCCATCCTTGCTTACCTCTATCTCTTGCCTATACCCCAAGTCTCTCCACAGAGCCATGGCATTGCCTCTTCCCTCCAGCCAACATCTCCTGCTAATCCATACTGAATCCCAGAGGACTGGTTGTTCCTTCATCTTGTTCATCTACTCCCCACACATCATGTGTGTGTCTAACAAGAGAAGCTATGATATTGGGGTAAAAAAGGCAGGTGTGCCAGTGTGCAAGTATATGCACACACACACACAAGTGTTTTCACAGCACCTCATAACTGAAAAGGGTATTTTCTTTAAGAATTTCACTGCATCATGCCTTCAATCATTTGCATATCACCTGGTATTTGACACCTCTTGCCAAAGGTCATGAAGACAGTTATTAGACCAGAGCCCAAGAGTCAACAGCAGCTACAAATACCATCATGTGAACATGCTACAGTCATAAGGGGAGGATTTCCCATTGATCCAGCTCACTCCTCTGAACCAGCAGCTAAATGCTGCAGAGAAGGTCTTTATTTTTGAAGCACTTCCCAAGTCAGAAGCAATTAATCCTTCAGAGGCTCATGACAGGTAACTAAAATACCACTGACTTAGCAGGCAGGTCACACAGAGAAGGCATATAGCATAACGGTCTGCATGTCTGGGCTCCCCTCACATCAGCACCCATTTTTTGTGTTCATTTTAAGTGTTTTAAAACACCTTCAAAGTCTGAGTTTTGTATCACTCCCACAGCATCTGAATAGCTTCCACAGACAACCTAGGGTAGCAGTAAATCACACAAAAAAAAGTATACCCCATTAAACCCAGGGTTCCTTTTGCCTGCTCTGGTGCTTTGAACAGACAGTGAAATAAGGACTGAAACAGGACATGGTCCTCATAGAGCATTCTGTACTTCTCAGAGAGAAGCTCCAAGCTTATTTTACTGCTGTCATTAGAGTTGTGCAGCAAAAGCACACATCACCCTTGGAAGTATCTCTTATCTTACAGGAGTAAAGAAGATATAAGCTAAGATATCATCTGCCTAACAGCCATGCATTCAGATAGCTTCAGCAGACCACGTATTTTACTATCACACCCTCAAGAACAGCACTCCCAGATGCTTTTTAAGTTCACACAGGCCCATTTTGGGGTCACCTCCCTAGTACAGCCCTACCAATACCAAAAGGAAGTGAAAGCAGCATGTTCCTAACAGTGAATGAAGATCAGAGCTACCTGTCCTCCTCAGCACAGCACCAGCTAGCTTCCAGCTCAGCTGTGGGGTGGATGCACACACACGCAAAGCCTCTGCCTGGGGAACTCAGCTGCTGCTGGCTTGCTTTATTTTTAATCTATGAGATCACCCATCCCTGGCACGTAATTTGTTTCTGCAAACCATGAAGCAAACCAGATGCTATGAGCATCTTGTTCCAAAAAAGTCCTTAATCCAAACCTGTGACACATGGCCCAGGGTCTCGATGTCAGCATGGATTCTGTCACAGAGCAAGTGTGAATTTATGCCCAAATCCCATGTGTTCCAAGAGCACACCCATGTAAAACACAGAGAGAAAACACAGACTGCAATTAAAGCACTCAATCTGGATGGCCAGAGAGCAATTCCTGACTTGGCCACACATACTCTGTGTTGCTTCACACTCCTATCTCAGTCTATTACTTTCCAGCAGCCCTAAAAGGAACAGAAGGACATTTGCACAGGCTGTGCCAGGGCTCAGATACTGTGGCAACAGGGTAGGGAAGAGCTCCTCATGTTAGAGGAACTGCTGCAGCTCTCTGCTCTCATTCTACTGCATCATACTGTAGGCAGCTAACAATAATCTTCCTTTCACTTAGTGGCAATTTCTGGACCTCCTACAAAAGGAGAGAAGGAAAGTTTCCATGATGATAAAAAGCCACAAATGAGAATTATGTTGCAACTGGGTTTCACTTAAGCCTTTCCAAATCTCTTTCTTGTGCTTGTAAATCATTGTCAGTATTGCTCCTACATTCAAAAAAAGCACAGCAGCCAGTGCCTGATCTAAGAAGGGATGTTTCCAATACAATACCACCACAAGGATATCCTGCACTTCCCCCTGTCCAAGACAGACAGCATCCTTTCCTGGGAAACATTGATTAGGTTACCACTTATTATTAAAAGATAACTCCCCTGTAAACCAAGTTTGCTTATGGGCATGTTTCTCCTCAGAGACTTCCTCCCCCATGTGGAACACAAGTAAACACTTACTTAGTACAAATGAAGGCAAATTGGTTGTGACTTTCCAGAAGAGCAGCAGCCAGTCCTGCAGCTGGAAAGCTGCTGTTCCTATGGGCACAGCCTTACCCTGTCCAAATCATTATTTTTACTGAAAGAAGTCACCTTCAATGGAAGCAGCTTCCAGTCTCAATGCAAGTGCACAGCACCTAGTCAGTTCTGACCCCTCATTAGCCATGATTAATGCAGGTGGGTGAGCTTGGAAAGCAGCAAGTGCTAAAGCCAAAGTGGATTCCAGCTTGTCTACAGCACATTTAGAACTTACCACCTGCTCTCTTTGACCACTAACAAGCTCCAGACACAAACCCATGACAGTAGCGTGCATGTGCCCCTTGGATCCAAAATGTCAGTTGCTGGAGTTACAACCATAGCTTAGTAACCTGTTCATACAGAACTTCTACAACACTTCTGCAAGACCTGAGCTAGCTAAACCCTGTATTTTCCCCAGCCAGAAACCCAAAACTAAGCTTTCTTATAAGTAATTGACAACTTCCTAAAGCTTTTGTAGGGCTGCTTGAATTAGAAACTGGTTTAACATTGAAGGCCTTTTCCTTGGAAGATAACTGCAGAAAACTCATCCTCCCATGACTGCACTGGGCTAACTCTGCCATTAAATATGCTTTTAGCTAACACAGCCGTTACATAAGAAGCTAGCCACCTCCATGTACAACCCTAGACTCATTCTCTGACTGTTGTATAAAGCTTACAAGTGAGGCTAGATGATGTAAGTCTCTGGGCTACGCAACTGTCTTACACAGCTAAATCCACTAGCACCTTTTCCTACCTGATTACACTAGGGACATGGCACTCACTTTGCCCCAGCAAAATCTGTGCTACTAAAAGCACCAAAGCACTTGGGATACCTCAACATCTACCCAATATTTCATTTGGGATTCTTCACCAGTTTGCCTGGCTTGTGCACTCCAAAAACCAGACTAGTAAAGCAGAGAGGAGCCAATGCCCTGCCCAGCAGTGCAGAGTTCAGCACACATGCCCTGCCTCACTCCACACATGGGAAAAGCAGGGACGGGGGTATAAAAATCACATGTCTCGTTCCAAGAAGAGAAATAGTTTAATTCCTAATCCAAATGTCACTGGTCAGCTGATCAGCAGCTGACACCACGCTGAAGCAAGAAAGCAGTGACTGACAGAAGTGATATCTTGAACCCAACCACACTGGAATTGGGTTGAGGATCATGGCAATCTGCAAAACTTACCTTGGGTGGGGTTTGTGTTCAAGTGTTTTCAGATCCACCACACACTCAGGCAGCCCAATGGCCACGTTCCCCAAGTGGGCACAGGTTGTGCCTTCACAGCTTTACCAAGCTCTTCATACCTGTGTTGGCCTGCAAGTCTGCTAAGGAAAATCACAATGCAGCCTTCCCACAACATCTGTCTTTGCAAAGTGGAGTAAAAAATACAGCTGGGAAACTGAAGCTGCTTTTGCCTCCGTTTATAATATCTACCATTATCATGGCCAGGCTTGGTGAACGCAGCTCCNTGTATTCGTCACAATCTGTCCAATGGATGTTTAGGATTGTCCGGAGACAGTGCTGATGGAAGCGCTCCAAGAGTCATAGGTGGTGGCGATAGATGACCCATGATTGGGAACCATAGAAAAGATATCTACCATTAAATGTTTTGAAATCTACATTGGCACAGGCATGGAGCTGAGAAAACCTCAGAGAAATATCTGACAGTTATTAAGCCCAAATGCCCTAACTTACACATTTTAAGGGGGAAAGACTACAAGTAGTACCTTCAGAAAAATACTCATTGGAAAAGTGACTGTTCCCAGACCTGAAGAAATGCAGCCTTCACCTTTTGGGTAGAAGTAGATCAATACAAACCAAACTCTAGCTCAAACACCCACCATACCAACATTCATGTGCCTTGGATCAATTCAGCACTCCTACAACATTGCAAGTGCACAGAGTAAGACAAAACACAACCCCCTGAAAACTGGGGCTGGGGCAATCTCCGCCTTGTTTGGTGTAGCTCAGAGAAGTACACTGGGCTTGTGATACATTGCCACTCGTGCACATCCCACAAAGCCTTTCACAATGTTCCAATTTCTTTCTGCTTGTAATCCTCATCATAGAGACACTGTCCTCCTGACAGCTCCAGTGCAAGGCTTTAGGGTGCAGAAAGTTTTGTTGTTGGGTTTTTTCCTCCCCTGTACACACGCAGAAACAAAAAGCAGCATCCAATTCGATCACATTGTTTTGGTTTCTCTTCACAAACAAAACAGTAAGATAGTGCCTGACTCACCTACACACTCAAATGCCTCCTGGGCATTCACCTCAGCTCCTGAAACCCCAGTCACCTCACCATCAGCAACGACTCACTCCAGCTCACACTGGAGCATGACCACAGCACAACCACAATGAGTTCGACTCTGACCTTGCAGAGCTCCCAGGCCAGCAGTGCTGACCTCCCACAGCAGCTAATCCTCATGCAAACATCGAGGGGAATTTTTTTGAGAGATTATTCATGTGGATTACAGCAAGACAACTACAAAGATTCAACTAAGAATCATCTATTGCAATATACTGTTTGTAAATAAATACTGATTCACCGGTATTGTAACACCACAAACAATCACTCAATTTCCTTCTGTATTATTCCCATCTACTTCCTTCTGAAAGGCAGGAATGTTCCTCCCCACCCAGGAAAGTGAGTAGCCAGACAACTATTTTAAGGGGGTGAGGGGTGTACCTAACCACAGTGGATATTTTGGAGGATCTACGCAAGAGACTGAGCACAGGGAGCCATATGCCATCTGGCACACCTCAGAGTGCCTGCAGCAAGGACTCCAGCCTGGGCCAGGCTTGTTCATCTTCAGCAGGGTTGCTCAGCAGAATTGAGGGTGATCAGTCACAGCTTGGACAGACAGAGGGAAATCCCAGCACTTCAAAAGTTCTGGTTCAACTAGTTCCTCAGACTTGCAACTCAACTCCCCCACACCATCCACCACCATTTCCAAAACACTTTTACAGATCGTTTATTTTCTTAGGCTTCCCATGCTCCGCAGGCCTCTCCCCCCTCCCTTCTAAAGCACTGGTGAAGAGAGATGTTTCCTTCCTAGACAGGATACTCCTCCTCCTCCAAAGTGCTTCCCAGGGGACTTTTCCTTTTAGCAGAAATAGCCAAGGCTTCACAAGTTGCCTTTTCAACACTGCTGAACCACCACAATTCACTGCAGATACAAACAGGTTTTCCAGCCATGGATTCAGATGTCACTGGTGCACGGACTAGGTTGCCAAAGAGCTCCCCAAGTCTCCAGCTGAGTCAGTGAAAAAAAATGCTGTTTACTGGCACTTTGGGAGCTCGCACAGCTACACCAAAAGGCCAGAAGTATGCAAAGCTGCAGCTCCTCTGACCCATGTTGACTCTCCAGATGTAAAGGAAATGGCACTTTCCCTCCTCTGTTCCCATCAAAACCTACAAGCCGCCTTGCTCTTGTCCCCTTGGAGACCTCACTCACCACCCAGAGTGACTTCAGACTGCCCACACCAGGAATCTGTGAGGAAAACACCTGCGTGGCACTTTTCACCAAAACAACTCCTTTTGCCTTACAGCACAGTCAGGAAAAGAACACAGCATCTATTTTACAGGCCTCTTTTGCCTGTGTGTGCAGATCTAAGAGCTGTAGTCAAGCAGAGGCCATGCTCCATCCCAGAGGCCAGCCAAGAAACCCACAGTCCCAGGGAAAAGACCTCACACGCAGCAGATGCTCCATGACAGTAGCATCTCTCCTTCACAACCTGTGCTACCACCTCACACCTTCAGTGACTGTAGCTGAGGCAGCAGAGAGCCCAGTAACACACAGGCTCCCTTCCTGGTGCTGTCAGCACCAGGGCAGAACCCGCCAAGAGATTATTCATCAGCAAAACTAGCCTTTGTTTTCCCATGTTACCAGGATGAGGCCAATCTGCTTTAAAAAAAAAAAAAAAAAGACTGTCACAGCCTCTCAAGGTTTAGCTCATGCAGCTCCTAAACTTTACAGGCCAAAAGAGCCTTGGAAATATCAGGCAAGGCAAACCTATATTGCAAATTTCAAGTCAGGAAAAATATTTTTTAGAGCTACTGGTTGAATTACTGGTTTTGGTGCTGCCCTCAGCTCAGCAAGCAGCAGAAGAGATCTGAAAACACATCTGAAAGATGGTCACAGATCTGTTTTCCTGTACAGTGTGGTGGGTCTCCACAAAGCTGAACACTCACAGTGTACACAGAGTCCCTTTGCCATTTCAGGGCTATTTCTGTAACAGCCAGCACAGGGCCTCCCACTCAGCTCTCACAGCAGCTCCCCTCTCCTTCGCAATTACAAGATCCAAACAAAACACTGTTTTGACTGAAAATGCAAAGGATGCTGTGCAGGAGACAGACCAAGAGCAGGTCTAAGGAGGCCAATATCTCTCTGAAGGTCGAGGCTAAGGTTACCAGAGCCATTCGTAAGGCTTGTTTTGCCCAAACAAATGAAATGTAAAATGATAGCTAAAGCATCAGTGCTGCTCACCATTAAAAAAACCACCAGACGCAGCTTGCTACACTCCAAGGACTGTACACCCAGAGAGTTTTATAATCCCTACTGTTCCTTTTAGGTTTTTAGGTGCTTTATTTTGAAAAAACCTGCAAATGGGATTGCTGCTTTCCCTTCAGAAACCCCACACAAGCAGAAATCCCCTCACATCACAGCTAGCTCTACTCTGCCTACCTATGTGCATGATATACCTACAAGGAATTTACTCCCATATCTTACTCCTCTCTGCTTCAGGTAGGAAGGGAGGCAACCAGCTGAAGAGTTAGTGTGAAGGCCACTGCTCTATTTATAGCACTTTGTTCTGCACCATAACATTAGACAATTGCGGTCTTTTATTTTTTAAAAAAGCAAAGCTTCCCAGTTTTGGGAGGGTGGGAAACAAACAATTCCTGGGATCCCCTCAATTTCCAAAGTATTTAAAAAAAACAAACCCAAATCCAATCCAGCAAACCCACAGTGGATTTACACACGGAAAAGACTAGAAATGTCAGTTTGCAGATGCCCCTGGTTGCCAGTCTGTCAAGGACAATTAAATACTGGGGGAGCTGGGGACAGCAGGGAGGCCGAGTGCACCGCAGAGGCCGAAGCCTCCCTTTCCACCTTTGTAGGGAGAGGGGTGGGAAAAGAAGCAAAGGCCGACCGCTCTACAAAAGGCACCGGGCTCTTACCTTCCGCCAGCACCTCGTCTACCGTCACCTGGTGCCGGCCGATGCTAAAGACCCTCCCGATATAGCCGCTGCCGGGGCCGCCACTGCCGCCACCGCCGCCGCTGGTGCCCGACCCGGGGCCAGAGCCACCCTGGTCCCGACGCGAGTCGAAAAACTTCTTCATTTCTCAGGAGACAGCGGCAGCAGCTGCCTGGCGATGGGGAGCCCGATGCTATTTTGAAGGTCCCGTGCCCCCTCCTTGTTCCCCAGCCGAGGGGGGGCTCGGGGCCGCCCGCCTCGCGGGGACGAGCGGAGCCGGCGCGCTGTCCTCCGGAGGACTCACACCTGCAAAACCACAGCGGGGACAACGGGAAGGGAAAGGCGGTTACCCCGCGGTGCAGGCCTGACCACCACATCCCCCTCAGGGACGCCCCGACCGAAAAGGCCCCTGACATACCCCCCCCCCCCCCCCCCGGCCCCCCCCTCCGGCCGGGGGAGC
>VWZO01013442.1:1233-13210 GCA_013396975.1 Bucco capensis
TTGTCCCTTGTCCACTGAGGTAGTCACAGTATCATAGAAAGCCTCTAGGTTTGTCAGACAAGATCTGCCCTTAGTGAATCCATGCTGACTGGCTCTGATCACCTTCCTCTCCTCCATGTGCCTTATCAGACCTTTTTCATGAGTTCTACATAAAATTTTGTCTTTTAAATGACTGACTGTGTTCCACAGATGTCAATGAAGCTTAGGAATTATCCAGGTCATTGCCTGACAGGGTGTTATCAGCTGTGAGGCACAGTCTGAAAATCACTTGTATGGGTAGGATGTGCTCATTAGCCTTCTGGCAGTCATCCTAGGAGAAGGACAACTCTGATTCCAAACCCAGGCAGATGGAGCTCGTTTAGCCCTGTAAGGCCTTCCTAAGAGAAGGACACTCTACTAAAACCTATGTCCTAAGGACTTCGCTGCCAGCGTCCAAGCTTGCTAGGCCCTGGCAGATGAACCGTAGGACTAAAGGGTGGGTCCAGCTCTGCGCATGCTGTGTCTCATCTAAAAAAAATCCATAGCTCAGGCTCAAGGGTGCTATCCACTATCCTCTTTTTATCAGCGCGCTTGGAAAAGGCGCTGAGGAGGGCCGTGGTTGGAGCCCTCCCTGGATCTTCGTTCGCGAAGCCTAGCCATACATACATCAGCTGTAAATTCTGGCAGAGAATTTTAAATGCATTTTTCTGACTTCTTCTTTGAGTGTGCATTGTTAGTAGTGCATGAGGAGATAGGGAGGAGCTCTTTGGTGGAGATATCGAGGTTGGATATGATAGCATGCATCTTAGAAAAAAATTAGAAGGGAGAAAGCCTGGAAAGAAAGTTTGTACTTTCTGTACACTGCAACGTGCCAGAACTGTTGAGGTTATACAACATTTTATTAGCCATAACAGGTTATGCTGGTGACCTGGTGTAAAAAGAAACCTAAAACATGTAATTTTTGTTGTCATGTCTGATGTTTCTTTCCCTTCTCAGATCCAAACTTCTTCTCATTGAGTTTTTTTTCCACTTAGCATGTGCTACTGAGATACAGTGACCTCAGCTTGGTTTCTTCTTCTCATAAACTTCAGACACTCATGCCTCAGTCTTGACACCTCTCATCTTGTCCTGTTATGATTCAGTTCTTCTTTCCTTAAAAAAAAACAAACAAAAAACCCCAAGAAAAATAGAAAAAAAAAACAACAAACAACACCAAGGTGTGCCAGCTTCAGTAAATGAGAGGTAATAAGGCTCAGGGGGTGTGTGCCAATGAGTCTGTAAAGTTGCCACACCTTAAACCTCAAGCAGTATTCACCAGCCAACACCACTAGGATTTAGCATACCAGCTCCTATTTATTCAGACTCTTGCCACATGAGCTAATATTTCAGCCATGTTTGACAGAGACAGAATGTGCCAGCTCTCAGCTTATCTCCTTTTCCATTCTGAGCACTGCTGTTGTAGAAGAACTTTGTCAACAGAGCTGCATTCCTTGGCTTTTATCAAACAAGCTTTGGGGAGTAGGAAAGATGCTTGTGTCCTACTGCTGCTATTGCAGATGGTGCCTGTTGGATTTCTCTTTCTTCTTTCCCATGTACTTATTAATGAAGAGGTTAATTTTCTGTCTGGATTCTGTCACGGCAGTCTACAGTGACCTTGGCAGGGTGGTATCAGCCTGGCTAGGAATGTTTTTTGTTGCTCTCTCTTAGTGATAAATATTTTATACACAGTATCCATGATGGAAAAAGTCCATATAAAGCTCCGTTTTTTTTTTCTCCGTCAATGTATTAATTAAACTGCGAAAACCAAGGAGAGGTTGTGTGCTAATACACTTCCAGCCTGACTTTTTGGAAAGCAGGAGCACCAGAGCGTTTGTCCTAGTGTGGATTTGTAAGTGTTGTTGACAGCCAGCTCCAGTCAGTTTCTTAAGAGTGAGGATTTAATATGGAGATAGAGTCCCACATCCACTACACACCCTAATGTGAGATGTCTCAGCATGCCCTGTTCTCAGCCTGTATAAAGATGGTTCATTTCATCTTGGGACCTGACTACCAGGCTATAGGCCATCTGGGTGGGAGGCTCCCTCCACTTCACCTTTTGATACTGTGCCAGCTGAAGAGAAAAAAGCAACATATCAGAACTCCTTAAGTCAAAGAGAGGGAGCAAGAGGGAGCATTACTCTGTGGGTTAATGATTGGGGCACCTCTTTAGAAGAGGGGAGATCCTAGTTCTGATTTCTGCTTGAAAGACTGCACAAGAGCCTGAAGTTAGAGAGCTACTAGAGTTCAGACATAAGGGTCTGGCCCCCCTACCCCATGCCAACCCACGGGTTGAGGAAGGTGTGAAAGCCAAGTCTTTCCACTTCTTAGGAGGATCTTACAAATGCTGACCTGTTGTGTAAGAGAAGGGCATTGTTGCCATCTGAAACATCTGTATTTTTAACAAAGAGACAAGTAAGTCCCCTGCCAAAGTCTAGAATTCTGGCTGTAAACCCCATTGCAATATGAACACCTCCCTGCAGCTCTTCATTGCAAGCCTAGCTTCTGAAAAGAGACAAGGTTTTGTGAAGGTTTCTCCCTTCTGTGTTCCCTGTTGGTGGAAACTCATGCTCATGTTCAGGCTGTGCTCAAAATGTGGGGGGCTGTGAAGTACATTCATGGGAGGCTGAGGCAGTGATGGGACCACATTCTTAACATCTTGTCTCTTGAACTGTTCGTAACATGTCTGGTTTTAGCTACCTGTCTTCCCAGTTCAGAGAAAGGAGCCAGTACAGCTACATTTTAGGACTGCAGTCTGCTTTTTAGGTTTTAAATACTGCATTCCCTGCTTAAAAATTTCCTGCTAGAGAATGTCTTATGAGGAGCAGCTGAGGGAACTGGGGTTGGTTAGTCTGGAGAAGGGGAGGCTCAGGGGAGACCTTATCACTCTCTATGTATGTATGTATGGCTAGGCTTTGCGAACGAAGATCCAGGGAGGGCTCCACCCACGCTCCTCATCAGCGCATTTTCCAAGTGCGCTGATAAAAAGAGGATAGTGGATAGCACCCTTGAGCCTGAGCTATGGATTTTTTTTAGGTGAGACACNTTGTGTAGGTGTTCTACCTAGGGACATGGTTAGTGGTATGGAGGTGATACGTGTGGTTGGACTTGATGATTTTAGAGGTTTCCTCCAATCTTAATGATTCTGTGAAGATCACATTTATAGTGATATTGGGAGTTAACTGAACTCCGAGACCTCAGACTGGCACCTAAACTATACTTCATAGCAGAAAGCATTATTTGTGTTTAAAGAGAGTAGTCAAGCATAGTTTTGAGAATGTTTGGCAATATTCTGAATGATATGCTATAATAACTTCCATGCTTTAGAATGTATTGTTAATGATATAACACATTCTCTAAGTTTCTTAAATATAAATGTTGTGGAGATACCTTGATATTCTGGAGCTTCTTTGTTTTTCCATATATACTTGCTTTTTTTTTTCTTTAGTATTTAAATTGACAATCTGAGTGAATTTGCAGTGGGGCTTTTAGTTTCCTGTGCAAATTAAAGAGGCTTACCCTTAGACATAATTCAGATATTGCCAATCCTCTTCAAGTCCTTCCTCTAAACAACAGCAAACTGTTAAAAATGTTATATACACAGACATACCCACATTTAAGCATTTCAGTAGCTATTTTTTATACATATAAAATCAGAGCCAGCTTCATCTCTGAAACATCAGTGATTAAATAATCAGATCTAGAGAACATTAAGCAATATTGAAAAAAACTTCAGAGAAGCCAGAATGAAGGTGAAGAGATCCTGGTTCTTCACTTAACCCCAGATTGTAACCTAAACCAGTAGCGATTAACGCTTATCAATATCTAAAGGACAGGTATCAAGAGGATGGGGCCAGACTCTTTTCAGTGGTGCCCAGTGACTGGACAAGGGGCCATGGGCACAAACTGGAACCCAGGAGGTTCCATCAGAACACGAGGAGAAACTTTGTTGGTGTGAGGGTGGCAGAGCCCTGGCCCAGGCTGCCCAGAGAGGTTGTGGAGTCTCCTTCTCTGGAGAGATTCCAAACCCACCTGGAGGTGATCCTGGGCAACCTCCTGTGAGTGTGGCCCTGCTTTAGCAGGGTGGTTGGACTACATAATTTCCAGAGGTCCCTTTCAACCCCCACCATGATGGGGTTCTGGGATTAGGGGATTTGATAGAACAAAATTTCTAGATATGCAAATCATTCAATTCTGTATAGTAAGTGTAGCTGTTTAATCTTTTTAGGCCATCAAATGGCTTTGGAAGTGTTGTTAATTCATGTGCTTTATTGCTAAATTTGCATTTATTTTCCTTGACTTTCATTTTAATAAAAAACTGGTGGTGAACAGATATTACTAGGAAAGGATCAATAAGATTGTTATTTTGTGCTATAAAAGTAAATAATTTATAAAAGAGAATGCAGTTACTTAATTTTCTTTGCTAAAGATTTACTTTCCTTGAATGAAGTTTAGGTTATTGAAAAATGAAAACCTGAGGAGAAAAAACACAAAACTTTAAAGAAACAGTTTTCTTCTCATTCAAATGAATATGAACAAGGAGTAGTTTTACTGGCCTTTACAGATTCATAAAATAATAGCATCATTTTGGTTGGAAAAGACCTTTAAGATCATCAGGTCCAGCACTGCCAGGTCACCTCTAAACTATATGCCTCCACACCACATCTCCATGGCTTTTAAACCCTTTCAGGGATGGTGACTCCACCTCTGCCATGGGCAGCCTGGGACAGGGCTTGACAACCCTTTTGGATTAGAAATTATTCCTAATGTCCAACCTGAACCTCCCCTGGTGCAACTTGAGACCATTTCCTCTTATTGCATGTCTTATCCATTTTAAGCTGTCTCAGGGGCAGGCAGGTTCATGCATGAAGAGTACTCCTCATATGTCTGAAGCACTACTGGAGGTTTCCAGTCTTTGTTTTGCACATTGCTTGTGATACGTAACTTCTTAACATTGCCTAGGTATAAATGATCAGTCTTCTCTTTAAAAAAGGTCTCTTCTAGCCTCTCTGTCTTCATCATTAATATAAAAGTCATCTGAAGTCTCTTTGTGTGTGAGCTTCACAAACTTATTATCTTACTATTCCTGTTACTCTCCCTCAGTTTTTACTCTAGGCTCCGTCTTCCTCCTATACATTTATAAGAGGCATGATTATATCTTTATTCTCAGATAATCTCAATTTACAGTGGACAACATCAAAAATACTACCTTTCCCCCCCCCCGAAATTTGAAATATCTCCATCACTTTACATATTATCAATTATGAGGGATCTTTGCTTTCTTAAATGATGAATACATATTAGGTCTGAATAGGCGTTGCTCAACAACTAGGTGACTAAGGCATGAGACTGTGGTTATTATGGTCTGCTATGTTCAAAGCCCAGCTCTGCAATTTTTATAAGGTCCTTAAACATATATTGTGGTACCTTGTGAAAATGAGATCATCACAGGGATTGTCTGGCAGGTATTAATTACAATAGTTGACTGCATTGTTTACCAAATGGTTGCATTCTGTAACTCATGAAGACAAGACCATGTGAGCACACTGTCAGTAGTCAGCTGGAAGCCTTTCGGATATGCTATGAGCAAGCTTGATGTTCCTTAGGAGTGTAGGGACTACAGCTAGTGGAAATACGGCATTTTTTTAATTATCAGTGTTGTATAGGTTTTAAGGTCAGGAAAAAATTCATTGTTCACAGTATCATTTCAGTGTAGATGTCATGAATATTTTTGTTTGGGGATATCTGTAAAGTCAGTCACGCAAACCAATTTGTTTTCACCTTTTAACAGCAAAAGCTTTCTTGACATTGACATTGCCTAAAAAAAAAAAAAAAAAGAAAAAACTTTTTAGAGTTGGTCTTCTAATCTTTCTTACTAACATAATCATCATTAACCTTTGTATATGAATGTGAGGTGTGCATACCTGGGATTCCCTGTGAAATCATCTATCTCCTTGTCCTGCATATCTAGGCTGTGAGCAAGAGTTTTATTAGTAACATGCTAAAGATAGACTCATTAATTTAGATCCCCAATCATTCATATACTCTCCAATACTTTGCTTGTTTCCTGAAGCTCATCTGCATGAGCTTGTCTTGCAAAAATATTCTTTCTTCAATATCATACCATGTAGGTGACATGAAAATACTTTGAGTTGCTCTTCCGGTGTCATAGAGACCTCATTTCTTCTCTGAGTTTTCGGAAGCAATATTATGCAGAGCTAGCTCTTCATATATTAATTTTTTTTCTTTCACTATATATCTCTTGCCTTCTATTTGATGAGTGATGTCTCTCATCTCATGTTCTTCCCTTTGGTTACAGGTTCTTATTTGTGAGGAAGGTTATGATCGTGGATTCAAAAAATAGTTTACATTGGAAAGGAACTCTTAAATCATCTGAAAAAAAAATCTGTTCTGAGAACAGACCAGTCTATTACAGAGAATACTTACTGATTTGTGTTTATTGCTTTAGTACTCAAAAGCACACAAAATAATTTTGGGACTAGCTAAACTGTTAGAGAATGGAGAGAGGAACAGAAATAATGGAATGGAGAAGATTGGAGATAGAACAGAAAGGGCAATTGAGGCCAAAAGCATTCAATTCCCCACTTCTTTTGGAGCTTCTGTTACTGGATATTAAAAAGCAGGTACTGTCCATGTCTAGAATTAAAAACAAAAGCAAAAGAACTAACCATAAAACAGCCCAACAACAAAGAAAACCCTCAACTCTTAAGCTGATTGTGTAGCACTGACTGACAGAATGAGATGGAGCATTTGAGTTACAAATAGATGCAGTCTCTCTGACTCATTATCCCCTGTTATGAGAGTTTTACGTCCATTAACTTTGTTTTCCTATCAGTTAAACTAGTTAAAATCAGTTAAATAAGCAGCAAGAAAATTTCCATGTAAGCAATGGTGCAGCTACCTTCTTTTCCCAGGTGGTAGCTGATCCAAAGCTGACAGAGTGGCTAATTGGGTCCTACTGACTCCCTACAGTGTTGTCAGCTTATTTTCCTCTTTCAGTTGAAGGAGGGATAAAAGTGGCTTATCTGAATGGAAGAATGTGGGGTATGGATATGTATGATGTTCAGAGAGATAATCCTGGAGGATCCAAACCTGGTGAGAAAAATTTTCAGGTTGGAGAATCATTAGCTTTTCAACATAACAATTCCAAGGAGCAGTACTAGTCAGGCTTCTATTCTAGTTCATAGGATATATGTGTAAGAATATCATATGTAAGATATTAAAGGGAAAACAATTATAAAATAGCAGTAATGTGTCTCTAGAATAAAGAATAACCTTGAAGAGAAGAGCTATTTTTTAACTAGCTTTAAGCAAACAGGGTAAAACTTGCACGCAGGGAGATGCTGCAACTATCCAACAGCTTCTGTGTGTCCAACTCTCATTGCAGGGAGACCAACTTCAGACTGCTTTGGTTATCAAAAGCTCTGAAGTTATAAAACAGTATTTTCCAAAATGTCCTGCATTGCTAAGTGCAGGTCAGAGACAACAAATCTTCTCCCTCCTGACTGTGCTTTGTGATAGTCTTCCTTAAGACTGGAAGCAGAATATGCTTTCTTTCTGAAAACTCTAAAGATCCAGGAGCAGTATGGCATCTTTTTGGTGATCCTAAGGAAGCAGGAATTTGTCAAAAATGGTAGCTAGATTTGCTTCCTCAAATCTATATTTAAAGCAATAAGGGAACTCAGAGTCACAGAATCATTAAGGTTGGTAGAGAACTCTAAGACCATCAAGTCCAACCATCTACCTATCACCCCCATGCTGCTAAACAATGTCCCTAGGTATCACATCTAGACCTTTCTCAAAGCCCTCCAGGAATGTTGACTCCACCACCTCCCTGGGCAGCCTGTTCCAATACTTAACAACCTTTTCCGTAAAGAATTTTTTCCTGACATCCAATCTGAGCCTCCCCTGGAGCAAGTTGAGGCCATTTACTCTTTGCTTTGTGTCCATCTCCCAAGCTTTTCAAGAAGAGGAGATAGAGCTCCATCAATAAAAATCAATCAGACAACTGAAAATCTTAGGAAAATTTGTCTTCATGTATGAATGTTACTGAAAATGTTGAAACTGAAGGGTTCACTTTCTTTTCCTGCAATTTCTTTTCCTTTTTCTTTTAAGTTCAAATGGGTATATTTTTTAATTAGAGGCAGTATCAGAAAGCATGGCACTTAGTCCTGCTTGTCAGTAACTGTTGGCGTACTTCAGAGTCCATCTTTCTGGATAGTTCTACTCCAGCCGTATAGATCTAAGGAGCTATACCAAAATGAATCCTTCACTCTGTTGCAGGGGCACTTAAAAAGGTGACTTAGCATGATAAATCTACCTCCTCTCATTTTGATAACAGCTAGAAATAGCTGATGGTGAAAATTAAGGTAGTCTCATAATGAGTGCCAGCTTAAAATCACAGATACTAGAAAGCTCTCATAAAGCCATTTCAGTCTGTGAAATGCCATTTACCAGCTAGAAAACTAAGATGCATCCTAATATTCACTGGTAGATATTCCAAGGTGTTCCTGTTTGAGTAATTCACCTTTCTGATGTTTTTTTCTGTGAGCAAATCAACATAAAGAAACAGGTAACTCTGGATGTGTGATAGAAGGCAATTTTCAAGACTGCTGCAGTTGATGTTGTTTCAAAAGCATCATAATGAAATTCTACATTATTACCATAGAATGATTTGGGTTGGAAGGGATCTTAAAGACCGTCTAGTTCCAACCTCTCTGCCATGGGCAGGGATGTCACCCGCTAGACCAGGTTTCCCAGGGTCACATCCAACCTGGCCTTGAACACTGCCAGGGATTATAGTCCCAGCAGAATTGTTGAAACCTGTTTGAAATGGGGAATTTCCATGATGGAGGTATTGTCATGAAGCAGATAGCTTGTCCTTCTGACACTGGACTCTACACAAGAAACTACTTGTAATATCATTGTGGCTTTTCTCCTTTATCATATAGGTACAATCCCATGCATTTGGTTGAAGTTATTCCCATGGTATTCTATTAATAAATGCAAGGATAGTAAAATACACATAACTACATATGCATGTCAAATAAAGCAGGCAGTGAAGGCCAATTTAAGCTCTTCATGCTCGTGGTGGTAAGATATTAGTCATGTAGATTTTGCTCCTAAAGCCAATGGGTTGACTCACACAGGGGAGTAAGACCGTGAAAATCTGGCCCTAGCTGACTTCAGAAACACGTGATACTCATGGTCTACAACAACTGTGATTTCACAGTGGCAGCTTAGCTTTAGAAATGTCATGTATGACACTGCAAAAGAGCTGAGTGGTGAAATGACCAGCTTAAGTGAAAAGCAAGGAGTAACTGAATTATTTAAAAGAAAGGGTTTGTAATTTGTACTTTAAGTTAAAGTTTAAAAAGAGTAATTTAAAGCAGAGAATTGCTTAATAGAACCCAATAAACGTCACTCTGTCATCTTAATGTTGCTGCCCTTCTACTGCCTTTATGCTGTTTAAAAATGTAGGTTGTATTTCGATGAAGAGTTTTTTGGGGAAAATGACTGTACAGCTTTAAGCCTCTCTCCAACTCTGAGATTAAGCTGTTCCAGTCTGCACAAAGCATTTTTTAGCTGATTACTAGTATATTGACCTCAGAGGAATTAGTGATATTTACTGAGGAAGAGCAAGATATTTTCACCTTTGTCTGCTCTGTCCTAGCTGAGCATCCTAACTACTATGTTAGTAAATATTACTCAGGAGGGATTAATTTGTATGTGAATAGGTATTTTTCCCTTCTTAGGTATTTATTTCGGCAAATAAGAGTTTCTGATTAAATACTTTACTGATGGAAAATCCCTGTATGTGGAATTTTACAGAGTTGGGGATGATTATCTTTAGTGCTCTGTTTCTCCAATCTGAAAGAGTAAACAAAATCCTTAGCTGAGGATTAGGTGTTATAATGTTGGCAACTGTGGTAGACAGAGGCACTAAACTGTTTCAGCTTGTTTTTCACTAATGAGAAAAGCCTGATCTCTCTGGGCAGCTGCACTTCTTTACTACAAAACAGGCAATATGTTGTTGTGATGTTGGTGGTTTGCAGCTGTGAACCAAATTTGAACTACCCAGTGTGAAAACTGACTTCCTATCTTTGTTTTCTGAGTTATGTGCCTCAAAGTGTTATGCTTAGGGGTGTACCAACAGTAGGCAAATTCACTGTATGGGGTGGAGTACATGTAGTTGATCCAACCCTTTTTTTGGCATTATTTTGTTGTCAAATACTTCTGTTTATGTTGTTCTCTGCCGTCTCTGGTGTTTTTCATGGACCTTAATAGGTCTAAGTTCAGAGCCTTAGGTTTATGGATTTAGTTAGTGACAATTTTTCCATGTTTAGGCAGATATAAGCAGGAATCTGCAAACAAAACACAGGATCCCAGCACGGTGGGAGTTGGAAGGAATATCTGGGGATCATCTAGACAACCCCCCCTGCTAAAGCAGGGTCACCAACAGCACCTTGCCCAGGATCACATCCAGGCAGCTTTGGAATCTCTTCAGAGAAGGAGACTCCACAACCATTCTGTGGAGCCTGGGCTGGGGCTCTGGCACCCTCACAGCAAAGAATTTTTTCCTTCTGTTCAGATGGAATCTCCTGGGTTCCAGTTTGTGCCTATTGCCCCTTGGCCTGTCCCTGGGCACAACTGAGCAGAGTCTGGCCCCAGCCTCTTGCCCCCAGTACACTTGAGGTCTTGCTCAGCATTAAGCAGATCCCCTCTGGCTCTGCTCTTCTGCAGGCTAAGAAGCCCCAGGGCTCTCAGCCTTTCCTCCACCCGGAGATGCTCCAGTTCCCCTCAGCATCTTGGGAGCATCTGCTGGACTCTCTCCAGTAGTTCCTTTTGTGTCTTGAACTGGGGAGCCCAGAACTGGACACAATACTCCATCTGTGTCCTGACTAGGGCAGAGTAGAAGGGGAGGAGAACCTCCGTTGACCTCCTGCTGGTCCCACTCTTCTGAATATACCACCCCAGGAGACCACTGGCCTTATTAGACATGAGGACACATGGCTGGCTGATGAACACCAGTGTGTGGAGGCTGCCATCACTAGTGTGTTCTCCTGTACTATAATTTAATGATTTTGAGAATGTGGTATCTGCCTGTCACTGAACCTTTTCACAAACAAAGTAAAGTTCCGTCAGGACATTGTCCTTTGGCACAACAGTGGTCCTTTTTCTCCTTAGGAGCGAATTTGTCTAATCTCAGCTTGGGTCAAACAAACATGCAGTTTAAAGGCTAACCTTTTTGTCATACTTTCACTGCAAACACTCCAGAGAGAGATAAAAATGGGGCATGGAGTAAATTTTGGAGCCAGGAATAGTTCAGTTTTCACAAATTATTAAAAAGAGCTTCTTAGGTAATCGTTTGCAGGCAGAGTGGTTGAAAGTTGCACATTGGCTTTATTAACTTTATTTCATTCCCAGTAAACATGGTAGGTATGTGCCAGCATCTCCAGACCCAAACAAACTCAGCAATCACGTGTTGAGTGCATGGGCAAGTCACCTTTGTATCTTTCCAGAGTTCATGCTGAGGTTCCTATTGTGTTTCCCAGGGAACAGAAACAGTGTAGAGTAATAGTGGTTTGCTGAACAGCTGAGAATATCACGTTTGATGGCAAAGTATCTGGTATGCCCATGAGGATGTTTTTCTTTGGCTCTGGATAAGCATCATTCAAGGGGGTGTTGGTTTTTTGTTTTCTTTTCACAAATTAGAAGTACTAAATAATAATTACTTCTGTTGGAAGTCAAAATATATGTAGGAAAACTTGTTCACAAAACATGAACAGAAGCCCATTTTTTCTTCTCTTTCAAGAACATGCCATCAGTCCCCTCTGTGTAGTTGGGAGATGCTGCCTTACCTGTATCTCCTGTGTGATCGTGACATGTTCCTACAATGAATCACAGAATAATAGAACATTCATGGCTGGAAATGACCTCT
>VWZO01013449.1:377-24064 GCA_013396975.1 Bucco capensis
ACTTCCCACCTGAAGGGAGGTTGTAAAGAGGTAGGGACTGGTCTGTTCTCCTAGTGGAGAATGATAGGACAAGGGGAAATGGAGCAGAGTCATTCAATAGCTCTATCATGGAGGAAAATCATAGAGTTTTATTAGGAAAATTTGTACTTCCAGGACATTCACATTACTCTGAAAAAAATCCCAGACAATTATCTTCTCTTTCTAACACTCTTGTCTGATGAAAGACTTTGCTTTTACTGGGATTCTTTTTTGGACTTACAAGACACAAGCTGAACTTTACTGTGCATAAGTCATTGCACAGATGACTTTTAAGTACAACGAAAATATATAGGGAGTATTTATTAGTCTATTATTACATTGTGCCAAATTTATTAGCAATTGTAGAATTATAATAATCACAGAGCTGAACAAATACAGTGAGATCCAACTAACTTGCTTTTACAATAAACATATCCATAATGAAACTGTCAGTAAATTTTTTACAGAAGTATTGAACAGTAACCTCCAATGTTTTACTTATGAGTTGTATAATTATTTAACTACCACGATAATAAATTAAATAGAATTAAAAAAAAAGAAAAGTTTTCTTCTGAAGTATGAATATTTATTTTAGATCCATCCAAATATTTGAAAACATTCACATTAAATAAAAAGCAGATGTTCCTGAAGAAAGATGGGTCGGACAAATACATCTAAATTACAGGCTGGATCCATTTTTGTAGTCAGAAGTTAAAAACAACTAAAGAACATTGCTTGATTTTTTTTTTTTAAATTAGTGATTTCAGCTTAATTTTAGTAAATCAAAGACTACATAAGACTACTAATAAAGTAATCTTGTTTAAAACTACGAAACAACAGGACTAGAAAAAGGTGTCCGTTTCAGCCCTGGAAATGATGCTTTTAATAGACAAAGAGTGGGTGTAAACTTATTACCTCTTGGAACCAAATTGGTCATCAAGAATGCAGTTTATTCTAGGCCTCTTGATATTGACTGTTAGACACCATGTAACAATCTTAATCTTTTTCTCCAGTTAATCTTCCTGAAGATTCTGATTCACTTACAATCTTGTTTTACCTTTGTACTTTTATCTCTCTTCATATTAACAGAAGATATGGTTTGAATAAAAGAATAAAGCTTTATCTAGAAAATGTGTCCTAGTTTATCCCAACTCAGAATAAGAACAGGGCACAGGATACACAACAAACTCTGTCTTCTTTGGAAAGAAAACTTGTGTGCACACCTTAGACAGGACTCTATCAAAGCCCTTAATTTCTTGATTACAAATACATGATATCATGGTACTTTACAGTATGGACCTGGTATTTATACAGCTGATACTGTTCTCAATTGTAATGATCTAATCATGAAGCAGGGTAATAAGAATATTTATCTCAATAATAACAGCCTATTTAAACATTAAAAATATCATATAAAGAGTGTGCTATATGGTAGTTTAGGTATTTTTCCTTCAAAAAGATATACAATGTAGGATTTTTCCATAGAGTAATTTTAAATACAAATATATTTACTATATTTCAGTTAGTTATTCAATAATATCATGGTCTTGCAATAAAGAAGTTGACCTATGTAATATCTTAACTTATTCAATGGCAAAGATAGTGAAAATCCAGATCTTTATCAATTAGTTCACGTATCTGTTTGAATGTGTACCTATAATCTCTTAATCCCTGGAGGTGTTTAAGAAGAGATTGGATGNTTTCCTACAGATAAAATGAACGACATCTTCATTAGATAATTGTTTAAGAAGTCATTCCCTTTTTCAGTAGGAGAATACTACTTTACATAAACAAATTTAGTTATATAGAAAATCTACTGCAGACAGTTAATGTATCTGTTTCTGCATTAATAATTCTGATATCACTCATTTTCTAATTTCAACATGTGTCTTTGGTAACTAAAAATTGTCTGTAGTTTTCATTTCTGAAGTTGTGATGTCTACAGACATGCTGCAGTAAACAGTAGATGTTCCTACTGTTGCTGATGTGACAAGTATTCTTTCTTCTTTTTTCTTCAGAGGGTAACCAAGTGGAGTGGCATAAAATAAGTCAGAACACATCAATTGAATTGACATCAGCTTCAAGCTATAACAAGCGGCTTGAATGTCTGATATTTTACTTTTCAAATTGTCCTGGTTTGGGGACAATTATGGGGAAAACCCAGCTAAGAAGCCCCCACCCCCCTCAAAAAAAAAAAGAAAGGAAATAGAACAAACTACATGCACACTCAAGGTCAAAAGTGATAAAGAATAACTTTAACAAAGAAAAACAGTGAGCACAGGATCAGTAAACCTCCCAACCCCCTCCCAAGTGGTGTCAGAAAATGGTGGCTAATGCCCCTCCAGACCTGCAAGAAACCTGCAAAGTACAGTCCAGATGCGGTGAAGTGGAGAAGCAATGGGCTGGGGTAAGCTGGGATGGTTGATGGTGAATGAGGTGCCGAATAAGTTAAGATATTATGTAGGTCAACTTCCCACCTGAAGGGAGGTTGTAGAGAGACAATGAGAACAATGGAAAAATAGGCAAACTTGGTAAGCACATGTATGATAATAAACTGGGCAGTTACCTGCAACTTAGTAGGATTGAATTGTCACATTAACCTTATTTATGACAGCAGAACAGTAGGATTGGAGAAGCAGTCAAGAGGTAGATCTTAAGTAATGAGACTATAANGTGATTCTGTGATAATAAATGACTGACATTAGGCAGCTAGCAAAAACTTTACCTTTTGAGGAGTATTAACTCTAATATATACTTTCCAGCTGCAATCTCGCAATTTTATTTCATTCCAAGAAACTAAGCAGCAATACCATAATAAATGATTTAAAGATTGTAACTACACCAGGTTATTTTAGATCATTCTGATAAAAGATATAAGATAGACCATGATATATGAAGCATATCCAATTAAAGAAACACTTGTCTTCAATAAACTGAGCAATATTTTACTGACATTCAGTTGGAAAAGAATTAATAATTTAAAAATAATTTAAAATGCAAGGCCCCAAACCTTGTATTAAGGCAAGGATCCATGGAACATAATCTTAATTACCTTACTTAATTTTTTAGCAGAACAATGGAAAAATAGGCAAACTTGGTAATGAGGTGCCGAATAAGTTAAGATATTATGTAGGTCAACTTCCCACCTGAAGGGAGGTTGTAGAGAGACAATGAGAACAATGGAAAAATAGGCAAACTTGGTAAGCACATGTATGATAATAAACTGGGCAGTTACCTGCAACTTAGTAGGATTGAATTGTCACATTAACCTTATTTATGACAGCAGAACAGTAGGATTGGAGAAGCAGTCAAGAGGTAGATCTTAAGTAATGAGACTATAAAAATGAACTTCTTATGAAGTTGTCATATGATGCACAAAAACACGGTCATGGTATTGTAAGACAATATAAGATTAATTGACGAGTCATGCAAATAACTGTTATCATTTAATATAATGCCATCCAGGAAGAATGGATCAAATTAGGTTTGGAATTTTCTCATTAGTATGTTTAGCAATTAAATACTTACTGAAAAATTGCTGAAAAAAATTATTTTCTATGTTCAAACAGGTTAGACCAAAAGGAAAGGACTAAATAGGAGGATGAAACACTTTTACTAGATAACATGAGAAAAGAAGAATTGCAACTGTAAAGGTGATTAATCATAAGACTAAATTAGAAGAGTATGCAGTACAGGTAATTTTGAAGAAACAACTGTCATTACTGTGAAGGTGTTTTTTTCTTGTACTAGGCAAAGAAAATAGACTAGATGACCTACTGAGAATTCTTTCAGTCAATTAGTCTATTAAAGGATTCCAGACCAAATCTGGGAAAATAATTAGTAATGCTCATATTTTTATGCAATAGATCTAGTTAGAATTACTTTCATGCCACCAGTCAATGCATATTCTTGCTTTTGCAGGGCTTATATCTCACTGGATAAATGAATTGCTCATTTTCTAAAATCAGGCTCCTCTTGATTAGACCAACGGCCTACCTCTCATAGCTTCAGGAAGAGACATTATTTGGAGGAAGTCTGCAAACCAGCCACTTTCCATTTTCTTACCCCAGCAACCAATGTTAGTGCACATGAGGGTACATCCCCAACAGTCCCTTTAGTTCCCATCTGTGAACCCTTTGCTCAGGAATGTGTCTAATCTATTTTTAAGCCTGCTAACATTTTCTGTCTCCACAGCTTCCTGTGGCAGCATGTTTCTGAAGATCACTACCTGCTGTGTAAAGAAGTACATAATGAAATCTGTTTTGAACTAATCTCCTATGAGTTTCATTGCATACCCCTGCTTCTGGTATTGTAATATTTAGTGAACCTTTAGTGATCCTTCCTTTAGTGAAGGATCTGTCTTCAGCTGTTCCTCTACCTGCATGATTTTGCTAACACCAGTCACATCCTGCCAGCCTTTTCCTTAGCAGAGAGGAGTCCCAGTCTCCTTAATGTTACTTCATCAGGTAGCTGCTCCATCACCTTAACCACCTGAGCTGCCCATCTCTGCAGCTTCTTTCACTCCCCTGCACACTTCTAAGATGTTGGGACCATGACTATAGACATTACTTAGGAGGTGGTGCACCATGGTTACAGTCATGAAATTTTGAGCTCAGTCTTGCTCTCAATGTCTTTTCTGGTGATGCCTAAGATTTTGCTGGATTTTTCAGAAGCTATTCTGATTCTAATGCTTTTGTTCATTATAGATTCTTCTGTCATAGCAGTGACAGAAATCAGTCACTATTCTCTAGTTTCCAGAATACCATCCTTGGCAGTTTTTGTAGAGTTAACATTAGGAATCTCAAAGAAGTCCTCTGGGGGTGGCTCTCTGTGATGCTAGGTCACACACTTTGGCTAGCAGACCCCCAGCTCCATTTTTTGACACATTTCAGGATTAAAGTTTATCTGGTTGTGATGATTTCTTGACATCTGTCTTACCTAGGTGACATAATAGTTCCTGTGTAATTATTTCAATCTGATCCAGCTTCTATCATCTCTCTGCTACAGAGAAAGAACAGGTCAGTTATTGGTTCCTGACCTACACCTTCAGCCAGGATGAAGTCTGAAACAAAGAATTTATTAATATTTTTAGATATGACCTGAACACCTTGCACAAGCTCTTAACACCAAGCATTCTCACCAACTCCCTAGATGGCTTCCTGGTTTTGATGTGTTCAAAGTACTGTTTTGCTGTCACTTTGAGCATGCTTTGCAAGGATTTATGTCTGACATTTCGGGTTTAGGTCTCTAAATTTCCTCTTTACGTTTGACCTGCCATTTTTATCTGTTTTTCTTTTCCTATTTGAGCAAGCTTTCCATTTTTTAGAGGTCAAACTATCAGCTGAAATAGTTTTCTTCACTTTCCCAGGAAGATGTGCAAGGGACTTCTGGTTCACTTTATTTTCTTTTTAAGTTATGGCACACATTCTAACTAGGCTTCTAATACAGCATTTATAGCAGCCTTCATGCTTCATGCAGGCTTTCTGAACAACTCCATCTTGTCTTTGAAAATTTCCTTACAGTTCCCCTTCTTGAAATCAAGTATCTATTTTATTGATTTATTTGTCTTGCTCTCTCCCACTGCACTCTTGTAATTGCACTGCGGTTTCTATTACAGAGCAGCTCTCCCACTGCCCCTTCTTGGCCCAGGTTCTTTGCATTTCTCAGGCCAAAAATTCTGAACAATATATTTTTCCTATGAGCTCTAAGACAAGTTGTTGCAGTAAACAGTCATTTACTGAGTCTGAATTTCTCTCTGCATCATACCCTCATAAAGCATTGACTGAGTCTACTCAAATAGCTGAAATCTCCCACTCTCCCTCTTTCTCTGATACTCATAGCTTGTCCAATCTTATTTCACATTTTCTGCTCATTATTTTCATTCTGATAGGAAGCAGATAGTGCAAACCTTGGAGAGCTTTTACTATTAGGAACCGGGGTGTCCACAAAAAGGTCACCCAAGTGCTTCTCCTTTACTCCAACACTATACCACAGCTTATATAATCCTTGGATGACAATGACACTCTTACACGAGTATGTACCACTTGATTCTTAAAAAGCTGATACTCTGGTATCACTGTACCTGACTGACTGTCCTTCTTCCACCGTGTCTCTCAGTTGTCTGTTATTATTGGATTATCTTTTGGTGCCTGTTTTAAGTGTAGGTGGCAAGGTTTTTTGCAGTAGGGAGGCTGCAGGGTGGCCTCTGTGAGAAGAGGCCAGGGGCTGCCCAGTGCCAGGTGTAGAAGGGTCCAGCCAGCTCCAATGTACCCACCACAGAGCACAGCTGAGCCCAGTAGCAAAAAATGGTGATGCCTCAAGGAAACATATTTAAGAAAGTGCAAAACAATGCACAATAGAGAGAAGTGAAGGGAAAAAAGTATGAGAAACAATCCTGTGAACACCAAGGCCAAGAAGAACAAGGGGAGGAGGTGTTCCAGGCACTGGAGCAGAGATTTCCCTGAAACCAATGGAAGAGACCACATTGTAGAGCAGGCATCCACACTGCAACTTTAAGTCTATGCAGCTGCTTTTGCTTATTTTCAGCCTCTGCCTAGATTGTGATGAAGTGAGGAAACAAACAGCTAGTATCTGGTAGCATATGCAAGGTTTGGAGTACTTTTCTGAATTTGGGAGACCCAAGTCATTTTGAGAAAGTGTAATTGTGATTTTTCATGCTGCATGTGAGTACCCTAACAGTCTTTTTCAAGACAGAATTGCCCCTTTTTCTTAGAGTAAGGACTAAAAGCAAGAAGAGTTTTATAAAGTTTGGTCTGCAAAAGAAAGAAACTATCAACAAGCCCTGGAATTTGGAAAATATTCACATACAGTTCTACTAGTAAGCCAGTGGTGACAGAAGCAACATATATAAGTCAAGTAAAGACTAAAGTCAACAAAATAGCATTATCATTATTCATGAGCTACAGACATATTGAGAGAAGCAGGAACACAAAACAGGTGTACAGGGTTCACCATCCTTAGACAGACCTTGATACTGTTTGACTCACTGCAGGGTTGCTACGCAAACTTCTAACTTGCACATGTTACATTCAACAGACTACTTGTTACTAGTATGGAGGAAGACAAATTTTACAAAGAAAAAAATTGAAAGATATTTGGAAGAGGCAGCTCGAGGTAGAATAGGTGTTGTCTGACCAGGTTTCAAGTCACATCCAGTCAGTTTCAATGGGAATTCAGGATTTTTTATGTAGAACTTAAATACTACTAGAGTGTATAAACAAAACAAAAGCAAATATAGGTATAAAGAATTTTGTAATTAGTGCAAAGTGAAAGTGGAAGATAAACAGCATATATTACCAGGGTGGAAGGACCATACAGGAAATGGTGATACTGCACACTCTGAAATGATGCTCAAAGGATAAACTCTCAGATCAGAAAATTCACTTTCTTAAATTTTCTCAGAAAACAGCAATAATTTCCTTAAGGACTATCTTTAGCACTAACTTGATGTTACAATGGAGTGAAACACCAAACTTTTCACTGCTATTTGAGAAAAACTTGACCAGTAACTATGAATTAGGTAAACACTTCCATGTAACCAGATGTATACTTAAGAAAATGTATATGAAGTCCAACCCAGAATTGTAAGATGTGTTGTACTTTAAAAACACATAGATAGGGTAAGAAGAGTGTTCAAAGATATATACATTCTTGAGTCTTCCTCTTCTAAGTGAGAGACATAAACAAATTTAATTACAAAAAATAGTCATTTTTATGTAATTTATGAAAGTAAAAACTAAGAAGACCTTTCCAAGGTGTCTAGAAAAGAAACAGGTTTTATAAAAAAAGTCTAGATCAATACTGCCTTTCTTTTGATGCCAACTTTATTACTCTTTCTCACTTTATAACTTCTATTTATACTGAGTCCTTTGAGTCCTAAACTGTTTTTTCTGCATGTCTAGCTGCTTGTTATAAAACCTTTCTCTCTCAGTACTTTGACAGCACATCAACCAACAAATCTCACTTGTGACAAACTCTAATGATTGAAGCACATATCTTGATTCCTCTCAGTACCTTAATACATTTCTGATTCAATACAGACTTTACTGTTATTAGCTCATCTTGCCTTTTACTGTCTCTTTTCATCCATCAAGCATAAAATACATGTCACTCCTAAAATCATCAGATTTGAAAAGCTGGCGGGGAGGGAAGGGGCATGAATAGCAATATTAGCTTCAGATCCTAGACCATGTTTTCAATATGCTGGCTTAAAAAATATTTGAAATACTTTATTTCAAATCACTCAGTCTTTTATCAGAAAATGTGTATGCTAATTTTATTATCATTTGAGAAAACTGAGACAACAGTTTGCTTATAAAATGACCCATCATTAGAGCTGTACATTATACAAATATTGGAACAACTAGCATAACAATTCTGTATTTACAAATGTATTTATGCACCTACTGTGAAAGCATGCCCCTGCTGATCAGCAAGACTGGTGAGCTGGTAAAATCAGAGGAGGAGAAGGCAGAGGTACTGAGCTTTTTTTGCTTCAATCTTCACTGGCAACCTCTATCCCCACACCTATCAAGTGAATGGACTGCAAAATGAGGACCAGATGGGCAAAATACTTACCATTGTAAGAGAAGATCAGGTTAGTGAACGCCTGAGGAACTTGAATGTACTTAAGTCTAAGGGACCTGATGAGATGCATCCTAGAGTCCTGAGGTAATTATCTGATGAAGCTGCCAAGCCACTCTCTATTTGAAAAGTCATAGCAGTCAGGTGAAGTCCCTGGTGACTGGAGAAAGGGAAACATTGCACTCATTTTTAGAAAAGGTAGAAAGGAGGAGCCCAGGAACTACCAATCTGTCAGCCTCACCTCTGTGCCTGGGAAGGTCATGAAACAGATCCTCCTAGAAACACATGGAGGACAGGGAGGTGATTCAAGACAGCCAGCATGGCTTCACCAAGAGCAAGTCCTGCCTGACAGAGGAGGGCTACAAAAATGATCAGAGGGACCTCTCCTATGAAGGAAGGCTGAAAATGTTGGAGTTATTCAGACTGGAGAAGAGGAAGCTCTGGTGAGACCTTATTGTGGCCTTTCACTACTTAAAGGGGGCCTATAAGAAAGATGGGGACAATCTTTTTAGCCAGGTCTGTTATGACAAGACAAGGGGTAATGGATTTAAAGAGAGATTTATACCAGATATAAGGAAGAAATTTTTTTGCAATAAGGGTGGTGAAACACTGGAACATATTTCCCAGAGACATGGTAGATGCCCATCCCTGGAAAAATCTAAGGTTAGGTTGTATGAGGCTCTGAGCAGCCTGATCTAGTTGAATATGTCCCTGCACACTGCAAGAGGATTGGACTAGATGACCTTTAAAGATCCCTTCCGACCCAAAACATTTTATGATTCTATGATTTACAGCTCATTGAACCCAAAACTTCTTTGACAGACAGCTGCATCAAACATGACAGTTATCACAACCCCAACATGAAGAAGGTCATATGCAGAGTGCTTTCTGTTCAAGTAATTACACTGGATATTTAGCCATTGTATTCTTGGCTGTGGTATTTTCTGTTTTAATAGTATACTGACACTGATCTATGTGTAGCTATGTTAGTTATGTTCTGTAGTGTCATAAAAGCACTGAACTAACATTGAACAGGTTTTTGATGGACAGAATATTTTCATATGAATGTTTGATTTTTCAAGGAAACAATGCATGTTGAAGGGTGGTTGGCAGTTTAAGCTTTTAATAGGTATTTTCAATGTCTATTTGATTTGAATAGTTGAGCTGGACAAAAGTCAGTGGTAGTGAGTCTACCAGGACAATTCTGGTAAACTGTAAATGTTTCTATCAGAAACTGAATCTAAGAGTAAGGACAAAATGTGAGGGATGAATTACTCAGAGATTTTGGCTTACAGACCAAGTGAGAAATAGAAAGATGGGTGAAAACCATGATCCAGGTCACCAAATTATATTAAGAAATTAATCAACTTTGTACAGTCATTCTCTGTAGATTAATTATTCACAATAAATCAAAATTGAGAAATATTGATTTTATACTTAGAGACAAAGAATTTAATTAAATCAGTTAAAAATTAACTTTACGTATTGTTTCAAGTGATAGTTAAAAAATAAATCTAGTCTTCAATCACAGTTGTAGATTTTGTTAACTACAGTGATGCGTTGCTAACAATGTGCCCTTATGGCAAAGCAGGCCAACAGCCTCCAACGCTATGTTAGCACATTGAGGGAGGTGTTCCTTCCCTTTCCTCAGTACTGATCTGTGCTGGTTTGTGTTTGGTGGGTTTTGGGGATGGGTATCTGGCTGGAAAAAAGCTTCCCCTACTTTGGTGTCAGCCCCACCTCTGGCTGGGGCTGACCCAATCCACCTGTGTGGACAGCATATTTAAAGAGAAAAATTCCTGTTTGGCATGTTTTGGTTTTCAGTTCCTTTTTTCTAAGCCTTTGTTTAAAGACTGGTAGGACAAGAGCTGCAACTGAGCTGCTTGCTCACTCCTCCACCCTTGATGGGATGGGAAGGATTTCTGGGTGAATAGTAAAACCCTCTGGCTGGAGATAAGGTGAGTTTAATAGAACAACACAGAAATAAGAAACAACAGTATTAACAGTAACACTTACGAAATAATATATAAACTGAGTGATGTACAACATAACTACCCATCACCTAGAATCCATTGCTGCATGGCTTGACATGGCATGTGCTTCCTCTGGCCAGCTCCCCTCTTATGTACTGGGCATACTGTCAGTATGGTATCAAGTATCCCATTGGCTGGTTCAGTTTGACTATCTTGGCTGTAGTCTCCTAACTTCTTGAAAAAATTAACCCTATTCTAGCCAAAACAAGAATATTAAGATTTTTGGCAAAAGAAATGATCCAAACCTTACATAATGACAAAAGGATATAGGGAGAATTTCTTGAAGGAAATAACACTCACTTCTGTGACTGAAGAAAAACATAAAGAACTCCAAATGTGGAAGAACTTGAGACACTTTAAACATTGACATTTTGTTGTTAAAAGTGGACTAAACTTGTTATTTAGACTCGCACCTTCAGTTATAAGCTAGTAGCAGATTAACCCTTGTGCACATACATACTAAGCTTACTTTTTGTCTTTTAGCTTCCTGTATCAATGTGCCCCACACTGGCCCACTGAAACCTGCAAGCTGGGACTGCACATGGTAGTGGTATGAAATCATACACTCTTCCTGATGTTCGAATACACACTATGAAATCAAGTAGCTTATGCTGGAAGACAATGACATTGTGTACATTAAAAAACCCCAAATCTTATGCGTAATCAATGTATGGTTTGTAGATTTTTGTAGATAAAATAAAGGTTGCAAATATAAATACTCAGGAACAATATTGTTGATTCATGCTTTAGGCATTTAGCTTGGTTGGATGAATTTCAAAACAAATATTCACACAATTTCTAGTCAGTAAAAACTATCAGCCAAATTTCTGCAGTTAATAATGCTTGCCAGAGGTTCACCCTATTGTCTCTACCTCTTACTTGTTGTTGCTATAATTCTGCTTTCATGAATGTCTAGCTGCAAAAACTGCTACATTTCAAAGCTAGCTTACACAGCATTATAGATAATTTGAGAAAAGATTTTTGGTCTCTTCTGGGTAAAAGCTGCAACATAGGTTGCTTTTGTTTACTGATATTTATAACAGCAGCATTGTGGGCTTTGTAATTTAATACTCATTTTAACAAAGTGTTTTGATACATATTTCCCAAAGAGACTTGAATAACATTTAAAAAAAGTTATTCCAAAATATCAGGTATATTGTATGCATTGTACTGCATTCCATTGAAGATTTATGAAATTGCCCATAACATGAAACTTTATCTTACACTGGAAAAATTGATGGAGCTATGTTACATATTTAACTTACATGGTAGTATATTGATTTTGTGGGGGGTTTTTAATGATTTAAACCATGGATCAAGTATGTGATTTACATTTTAAATGGCTTTACTAGTTCATACTCAAACCTTTGAAGCTCTTTATGCATTTATAATACATATGCAGAGGATTAGAAAGTATAGGTCTTTCTAGTATTAAAGAAGAGAAACACCCTATCTGTGGTGATATGACAGTCTACAACATCATAATTTTTCCCCTCTGCTTCAATGAACCAAAAGGTATTGACCTACCTGGAAACAAACCACTTCCTAGCAATTGCCCTCTGACAGAACTCTTCAGCATTCAAATTGTCATTTATTTATTTTTTTATCTATTAATCATGATCAATCTGAAAATGCATATAAGCAAGCATCCTCTCACATATACTCTGTATCTACACCAAGTGATGTCTAGAATATAATTTAACGTTGCCTCAACATTTACAGTTACAGGCCATCAAGAGCAAGCTACAGCCCAGCACATTGTAGAAGAGGATGAAAACATAGCTACTGTGAAGTTATTCAGAATTTCCAACAACATCAGAAAAATTTCAGGCTTATGACATGAAAGCAGTATTCCCCAAGAGAAAGTAATGAACAAATGCAAAAACAATTAAAGTTTACTCAGAAGGAAGCATACTGAGAAAGAAAGGCATACTTCATCATTTTTACTGAATCATTGCAAGACCAAAAGCCATGCATCAAATTGCATAGCCAAACATCATCTAGACTGCAGCAGGCCAGGAAGAAGAATCTATTATTTGTTCCTAAGACAGATGACAATTAAGCATTTCTGAAATCAAGTGACTGTTCTAGACCATTGCAAAAGGACTTTCAATAAGGATCTCTTTAAAAAAAAAGTGCAGATAGGTATAAAAATAAGATTCTGACCTACAGTTATAACTTGTATCAAGAAGGTTATCTCAAACTGTAACAGAAAGTAGGACTGTTATTTTTTTTCTGTTGCCCTGGATGCATTTGTCCCCAAGGTGAAACAGGAAGGCATTAATGCCAAATATTGAAGCAAAGGTTGCTTGTGCATAAAACATGAGCCAAATTATTCATTGAGAGAACAATCTTTTTGCCAGGTTTTTCAAGTCATGTTGGCAGGGTCAAGATCTGCAGAATGTAAGTTACTGCTTTTATTTATTTTGGGTTATTAAGCTGTGAGTTAATTTGAAATACAATTAATACCTTCTCAAACATTCCATAACAACATTTTTCTATTAAAAAAAAAAATAGTGACTATTTGATTTGTGACATCAACACTGCCATCTTTATCTTCTTTTCTTCCCAATATAAATATAAGATATAAAAAGAAGTAGTTTTATTTTTTTATATATCTACTGATTCCATTCTAATGTGCTTATATAAGCCTTTGGCCCAAAAGCTCTTAAATCATCACAGAAAAGAGATAGATGCATCATTTGACAAAAGTTGCTCAAGAAGTAGTTGCATTAAGGTGTTGGGGAAAAAGAGAAGATGGATCATTTGTGATCCATTTTTTGTGATATTTATTTTTTCTATCACAGGGAGATGTTGATTCTCTTCTATTTCACATAAATTCCAACATTTTAAAAAGCATTTATAAATCCAGAAACACCTTTTATTATGTGTAGAAAATCAGTTGTTTGTGCTTGTATTTATAAACAGATACATGCAAAAAAAAAAAAGACCTCTCATGCCTCTTTTCCTAAACTGTATGGAAATCAGTGTGATCAGCATGTTCCATGTTCACCTAGGAAGCTTAATGTTCTTGAAGTTTGTGCCTTTACTAGATAAGAAAGGAAAGAAGGATTGGATTGCTGCTGTTGTTTTTATGGTTGTTTCAGTGGATGGCCTGGAGCTCCATGCAAATATTCAGCACATTTGTAAAGATTTAAATTATTTTTCCCTATACATATTTATGTCTGCATTTGTATTTTGGAACTCATTAAAGCGATTCACTAAAGATTCTGTAACAAGCACCCCACTTGCAGCATTGTCTTGGAAATACATTTAGTAAGGGCAAAATTCAGGAAGATATTTATAGATCCCTAACCTTAAATGGAGAAAAAATCCCTTTTACTTCCCTCCACACACCTGGACTAACATCCTCAATTTTAGGTGCATTTCTGGATTCTTGCACAGTGAGGGTTAAGTTCTACCACTTTATAAAATTGAAGCTTCCTATTACAAAAAAAAGTAGATGAAGAGTTGTGGGTTAACTCTTAGCTAAGCACCCATACCTCTGGTACCCCAGTAGGATAGGAGATAGAACACACACAAGAAGGGTTGAGGGTTGAGATAAAAACAGTTAAATAAGTGAAGAAAAGCCACTCTCAGAACAAGGGCCACCCTGAAAGTCTCAATCTCTCTCTTCCTCTACCCATTGTTTTTTTGCTAAACATGACATTATATGGTGTGGAATATCCCATCATCCAGTGTAGGTCAGCTGTCCCAGCTGTGTTCTCTCCCAAGTTCTTGCTCACCCCCGTGCTACTTTATGAAAATTCACAAAGATGATCTGTTTACAGGAAAAACACTATTTTCTTGGCTTATTTCCCTCAGAAATAGGGTGAGGTGGGTGGGGATTCTAGTTTTTAGTGTAAAACTTAGTCTGCAGCAAGACTAAGCAATGGCTGAAAAAAGCCTTGTCAACAGAGAAAAATAAGAAATACTCATGATATCTAAACTAAAAATGTAGTTCTCCCATGTCAGTTATGTTTGGAGAAAATCATAATATGTAAGACAGCACTGTCACTTCCTATGGTGTCACAGAATCTATGTTGCTGAGAAGTCTATCTACAGTGTGTCCTGTAGACATTGGAGAGCTTTTCAGTTCCTCTATATGCATGTGAGCACCTCTACCTGCCAACCCCACATTAGGGTGCCATATGAGCTGGTTGCCATGCACAATCAGTGAACAAAACCTCCTTTGTTTCACCCAGCATGCTCCATCAGATAAGTACAAGCACACATAGAATGCAATTTCTTATGTATTTCATTTAAAAAAAAAATATACAAGCTATCTCATTATAAGTAAGCACAGGAGAAACTAAACCATTCTTGTACTGTAGGAAGGAAAGAATATAGGTTTATAATAAACCATTAGGACAAAGCTGTCTACTGTTTCTATTCACAGAAATTTTATAAAGTCAAATATCTCATACAACAGCAACAAGAAATTCAACAAAGGCAGGACACCAAAAAAGTATGGGAAAGAGAAAGAATACTGACACAGGAGAAAACTAAATGAAAGGTGGAGGAGAAAGATACAAAGACACCATCTGGTACTTTTTTAGCATAAGAAGCACTTCAGGTGCTATAAACAGTTTTAACTCCTTCTCTGGGCTTGTTCACATACCCTGTATTTGGGACTTCACAGTGAAAGCGTTATTTGATGCACCCATGAAACATGTCTTCCAGTTTCATTTCCTCCAAAAGGAGGAAACACCAAATATTTGTGGTTGCCAAAACAGTGTATGGTATGGCTAGGCTTCGCGAACGAAGATCCAGGGAGGGCTCCATCCATGCTCCTCATCAGCGCCTTTTCTAAGCGAGCTGATAAAAAGAGGATAGCAGATAGCACCCTCGAGCCTGCGCAAGGGATTTTTTTTAGGTGAAACACAGCATGCGCAGAGCTGGACCCACCCTTTAGTCCTAAGGTTCATCTGCCACGGCCTAGCAAGCTTGGACGCTGGCAGCAAGGTCCTTAGGACATAGGTTTTATTAGAGTGTCCTTCTCTTAGATGGAAGGCCTCACAGGGCTAAACGAGCTCCATCTGCCCAGGTTTGGAATCAGAGTTGTCCTTCTCCTAGGATGACTGCCAGAAGGCTAATGAGCTCATCCTACCCATCCAAGGATTCTAGGAACATGGGTATCACTCCCCACACTTTCCTGTGGGCAATGAGTTTAATGCTCCCTCTGCTGTCGGCACAGTTATCGCACCAGGGGCCACAGGAGACCCCAAGTGATTTTCAGACTGTGCCTGACAGTGTATGGTAAATTGGAATCATATGAGAGTCCAGTCCAAGAGTGTGCTCATCCTTACAAATAAAATGCAAATGTAGACACAACCCAGAGTATGACTTTTGAAATACTGTCTTAGGATAAGAGTACTTTAAAAAGTGGAAAAAAGGCCACTCAGCTACTCAGATTGAATCAGTAAATGATACACATATACATCATTATTTTAGATTTGCATAACTGAATCATCAATTAAGCAAATCACTGGATGAAAAACTGGGGGGGGTTTGCCACCATTCTGCTTCTAAATGCTTCATAAAAGTGAAAAATATTCCTGAGGGAGGAGTACTCTTAAAGCCTCCTCTTCATAACTGCTTTTTTTTTAAATTTTTTTGTTAACTTTTTAAATCAATCTGAATAAATATATTTATTTATTACAGCAGTTCTGCAAATATATATTTAAGGCCTGTTTCTGGGAGGTATAGAATTTCTGAATAGCAGTCTATGTTTTTATCATAATAAATATAAAATAAAAAAAAAAGAGTAACATCCCTTCAGATGTAAAGAAGAAAAATTAATTTCATTAAAATTAGTTTCATTTTATGAAATGCAGAAAGTAATTTAGATGAAAAATATTTTGGTATTTAAGCCTATGTATCAATATAAAATAGGCTTAAATACCAAAATATTTTTCATCTAAATAATATAATTTCTCTTCTGTTTCTTTTCTCTTCAGCTTTCCTGAAGACTTTCTAAACTTTTTTTAGGTGACATACCTCACCTAAGAATGTATATATGTATTATTTTGGTATAAAAAGAAAAAAATAAAAAGAGGAAGAAGTTTAGAAAGTCTTCAGAAAAGCTGAAGAGAAAAGAAACGGAAGAGAAATTATATGATGGAATTGTTAGAAGGACTAAGATACACATCAGGATTCACTCTGTAAGAAACAACCCTCTTAAAAGCAGAGGATGCCAATGCAAAGCCACAAATGAAATGAGATGTGAAATTTACGTTAGTGACCCGTTACATATAAAAGACAGCACTGAAAATTTGGTGCATTTCAAAGATCACCTTTCAGCACTCTTCTTTACAAAACTCCTGTTAAATTACAGAAGCATTTGCAAAGCAAGTTGTGTAATTACCAGTAACCCTAGGATGGAATGCAAACCAAGGTTATATTTTCTTCACCAAATATTTAGGTACCAAAGAAGCTCTACTAAAGATGGGTATCTAATGTGGTGTCTCAGATACTCCACAGTAATACCATATTGCAGTTGAGTCTTGAGTCCTTTTTCAAAACATTTTATGAATATCAAAAATTCTTAAGTTTACTATCTTGTGAGTCTTTGAATAGATATGTAACTCCTTAGCAGATTTATCAAGTCTCACCTGAAAGAAGTGCAATATTACCATTTTTGCATCTTCCAAAAATTATAAATTAGGATTCCATTTACGTTCTTCAGTGATGAGTTATAGTGGTGTCTCAGCCACCTGGGATCAAAACATTTTCTTCTGTTCTTTCCAAATGAAAACCTGATTTAAAACAAAAAATTATATAGTTTTTCTAAATAGAATACTTTATTTCTTATGCTCATATTACTTCTTCCTGTAAAATATTTCTACAGTCCTCTTCATTGCTAACATGCCACACAGTTTTGCATCATTAATAGATTTCATCATCACGTTGCTATTTTTGATACTAATATAACGCTACTGGAGAGATTCACATTGGGTTTAACATGCTTTGGCTCATTCTCTAAAGATACAAAGATGATACAGTGAATATGACACGGTACTTTTTATGGCAATTTTTTTTCTCATTACAGCTGTTCATTTGCCATCAGCATTGGTTTCTCTTGCTCAATAAATACATACAAAATCATCTAATAAATCATAATTCAGTAAAGTATATGTAATTATACCATATGTAGTTAAATGATGTTTTGTTGTTACCAGTGTAAATTACTTCTAAACAATTTTTTTTTGTTACATTGCTACCTGGACCATTGTGTAACATTTCAAAACTCATTTTGAAGATTCAATTAGTATTTTACATCATTGTAAAAATTGAGTAAGAGTGATTAAATGCATCATATCTTTAAATATTCTAAAACTTTCTTTTCTAATAAATAAATGTTCAAATATAAAATAAAGGAAAATGTTAATAGAAATAACTAGGCTTTCTTAAGTTCCTGATAAATTCACAAGAAGAAAAAATACTTTTAATTAATATTCAATTACTACTTAAGCAGAAAGCTGAATTATGGCAGAGCTAGTCTCAAAGGAGCAGCCTAGTTCATTCACAGTTACAACTCTTTCAAAAAACAAACAAAGTGGAGTAGCATTTGTTGTTAGCTTAGACAAGTTCTTCCTCCAACCTGTTTAAATACAAATAATGTGCGCAAAGAGAAAGATATCTAAAATAAAACACCCTAAAGATTACAACACCATCTGGCTGTTTAAAACTTTGTATTGCCTTTGAAACAAACAATGTAATTGATCGGATCCTTTAGAACCTCTCTAATTAAAAGACTTTCACCAAATATACTGTATTTCCAATAATATACTCATAATAGCAAAGGGACCTGATAAATATGATGCACAGTTAATCTTTAAGATTGTGGGGTTTTTGGAATTCTTTGTTATAATATATTTTTTATTCTCAGTTTTCAACTTGGTTTATCTTCTTGATGACAACCTGTGGGTTCTCGGGGGCTGCTGTTATGTTCCACTGAAATCACCTCTTCTCCAGGCTGAGAAAGCCCAGCTCCCTCAGTCTCTGTTCACAAGGCACATGCTGCAATCCTGGAGGCCCTTCTCTGAACTTGCAGAGGTTTATAAGCATTTTTCCTCTGTCAAGGGACCCAAAAAAAGATGGACTCTAGGTTCAGAAGTGCTGAGGACAGGGGAACAGTCTTTCCCCTGGACCTCCTACATGTGCTCCTGTTACTACACATCAGCAGGTTCCTGGCCTCCTTTGCTGTAGGACACAAGGCTAGTCTATGCCCAGCTCACTATCTACCAGCTCCTTCTCAGCAGAAATGTCCCAGCCTCTGTCATTATTCCAGAGATGCTTCAGTGCTGTGACTTCATCTAGAGCTCTAGTTCTTCCTCTTTTGTTTCTCAGGCTGCATGCATTTTTGTGCATATACTTGGAGTGGGGTCCCATTCACCTTCTTTTATCATTCTTGCATTTTGAATTCTCACCAACATGCTTCTTTGGCTATCCACTCCTGCCTACTATTTTCTCAGTTAACTGTGGGTTACAGTATCTATCTCTCCCTTGATGTTACTCATTTAGAGCACTCATCAGCAGGTTGGCCACCCTTCTGCTGGTAAAAATGCCTTTATTCCACTTTGTTGATTGGACTCCATCGCTCCTCAGCAACTATCTGGACAGCAGAGGGTAATAGTCCAAAGACTAGACAAGCCTTGGAAGTGTCCCTACAACTTCTTGAATCTGAGTGCCAAGCAAGCAGCAAACTTCAGAGAATCACAGAATATTCTGAGTTGGAGGGGACCCACAAGGATCATTGAGTACAACTCCTGGTCCTGCACTGTACTCTCCAAGAATCACACCATGTGCCTGAGTGCACTGTCCAAGCACTTCTTGAACTCCATCTGGCTTGGTGCCATGACCAGTTCCCTAGCAAGGCTGTTCCAGAGACCTACCACCCTCTGGGTCAAAAACTTTTCCTAAACTGATCTGTTGGAAAACAGCCCTGGGGAAAAATATCTAGGAGTCCTGGTAGATAGAAGGATGACCATGAGTCAGCAATGTGCCCTTGCAGCCAAGAGGGCCAATGACATCCTGGGATGCATTATGAGGAGTGTGGCCAGCAGATCCAGAGAGGTTATTCTCCCCCTCTACTCTGCCCTGGTGAGGCCCCACCTGGAATACTGTGTCCAGTTCTGGGCCCCCCAGCTCAAGAAGGATAGGGAGCTGCTGGAGAGAGTCCAGCACAGGGCCACCAAGATCATTAAAGGAGTGGAACATCTGCCCTATGAGGACAGGCTGAGAGAGCTGGGTCTCTAAAGCCTGGAGAAGAGGAGACTGAGAGGGGACCTCATTAATGTTTACCAATATGTTAAGGGTGAGTGTCAGGAGGAGAGAGCCAGGCTCTTCTCAATGTCATCTAATGTTAGGACAAGAGGGAATGGGAGTAAGTTGGATCACAGGAGGTTTAGTATTAACATGAGGAAAGACTTCTTTACAGTAAGGGTGACAGAGCACTGGAACAGGCTGCCCAGGAGGCTGCTGAGTCTCCTTCTCTGGAGACATTCAAGAGCTGCCTGGACGCATTCCTGTGTGACGTCATCTAGGTGATCCTGCTCTGGCAGGGGGGTTGGATGAGATGATCTTTCTAGGTCCCTTCCAACCCCTAATATATACTGTGATACTGTAATATCTAGCCTGAACATCCCCTCACTCAGCTTCATTCCATTTACCCTAGACAGCAAGTTGGTTGGTGTGTCATCCATCTTCCTGAGAAGTGAACCTCTCTTTGTCATCAATTATCACCTCTTCTTGGTGCTGATACAGCTCAGACTCAACTGTGATATCTCCTCAGACAGAATTTTCTCCCCATTATCTGCTATCAGGCACTGAACCTGTTCTGCAGTGGCAGGTCTGCGGGAAAGAAGGAACATGCCTCATGTTGCAAAAAGTGACAAGACTCTATCCTTCCCCAGCAGGATACTCTCCATTTGCCATCTCCATCAAGGACAGGCTCTGGTTTGTTCCTCCCTCTTCTTTTCAGGCTTTTGTCTCTGCAGGGTCTCTGTGAACATCTTGTCAATCCTATGAACATTTTTTTTTGCCATTTTCCCTGATGCTGTGCAGTCTGCTAGCCTCCTTCCACAGCTCCTACAAATCTGCCACTAGTGCACACCTCCTCCAGGCAAGGAACTCATCTCCCTTGACCCCAGTCCCAGTGAGAAGCCTCATGCTCTCTGCAATTCTAGACCTGGAAAGCTGTCTTCACTCTCCTCAGGTCTGTCCAAAATGAGGCTTCTGCTCTACCAGGAACAACTGCTCTGGTCAGAAACAGAAACTCTGCCCTGTGCCACATCACTGTCATGGCTGAACACTTGTACACTGTCTTCATCAAGGCTTCCAGCCCTCTCCTATGCACCTGTGCTCCATGCCTGCACTTCTATAACTTGCTTCCTCACATTAGCTAAAGGAATGCTTGACAGTCCTTTTTCAGGTGTCAACTGAATGCAAAAGGTCAAAGCACCTGGGCTTTTTAGGAGTAGCTGAAAGAGGCCATTCAACTGAACTGCTATAATTTTTGAGAAGTAAAAGCCTCTGCTAGATCCCCTTCTGCAGCAACAGCAGGCCACTCACCCCCTGCCAAGCTTCCTAGAGAGGCAATTTCCTCTCTGCCTTGCTATTGTATATGTTATCTCACTTTGTGATTCTGTTGTTCTAGGTGAAATTTTTCTTTTGCTTATGTTTATGGTCTAAATACAGATTCTCTGATCTTTGTTTATCTCTGTTTGAAAGGAAACCTACTGGGTAGCAAAACCATCCACTATAAAATTTAGAGTACAGTCCATTTGTGGTTAACAGAGACTCAGCAGGATTTTATCCCACCGCGTATTCTTTTGATGTGTCGTTCCTGCAACTGCTGTTTCCTGGAAGAAGAAATGCCTTTTAAAACTGAATTAAAAGGCATTAAAATTATACAGTTAGAAAGACAATTATGCCAGTTCAGTAGAAAATTAAGTTAAAAGACAGTGAAAAATGAAACAATTTTTTTATGTTACATGGCTATATTACTGAAGGAAAAACAAAGTGACAGAGATTCTCAGAACAGCATAGCAACAGTACAACATTTGGAGACTTTCACCAAAGAACCCCTAAACACGGACATTTTCGTCTTTGATTCAGTGTTTCACTATCATAGCAAAACTCTGACACAGACTGGAGAGATGTGGGGAAAGTGGGAAGGAGGCCTCAGAAATTTAACCTAAACTGCAAATTGCTTTCTAAGTATGAAGAGTTCATTCCATACAATAAGCACATGTTTTTACATGGCATCGATGACATGAAATGTGAGGTAGCAGTTCATTTCAGGAAATGCACTTCAGAGAAATAAGTACAATTTCAGGTAAGCAAAACAGCAGAAAGAAATTAAACCACACTGAAAACCACATAGGCCTATTCAGAGTCTGGAAATAAATGTAAGTAAATAAAGACAAAGTTTTCTACAATCTCATTAAGAAAATAAGGTAAAAATAAATTACCTATTGTTGGCAAGAACAAAGCTTGAAATATCAGAACAGGGACAAGTACAGTAACTCAAGTACTTCCAGAGACAAATGGCTGTAGAGAGATTTACTCCAAGATTAAATAATTAAGTTAAATGCCTGGTACCCAATACATTCTCAAAGATTGTTGTGGTTTAAACTCACATACTTAGCCCTAAACATCATGCAGCTGCTAGCTCACTCCTACCCGCTTCTGATGGGACAGGGAGGAGAAAAAAACCAACAAAACACTTAACGGTCAAGACAAAGGACAGGAAGGGGTCATTCACCAATTATGGTCACAGGCGAAAGACAGACTTGACTTGGAGAAGCCAAATCGGTTTAAATTAAACAGCAAAACCACCACCAATTTACCAATTGAATCAGAGTAGGATAGTGATAAACACAAATGGATCTCAAAAACACCTTTACACCCACCCCTCCTTTCTTTCCAGGTTCAGCTCTACTCCCAGTTCTCTACCTCCTGCCCATCCGAGCACAGGGGCCAGGGAATGTGACTGCTGCCGGTCTATCCCATGTTGTTTCCACTGCTCTTTCCTCCTCAAGGGGAAAACTCTTCACTGTCCTCTCCTACTGCAATATGCTGTCCCTCCCACAGGAGACAGACCTCCATGAAATTCTGCTACAAGCATGGGTATTTTCTGTGAGCTGCAATCCTCCCAGAGATGTACTGCTCCAGCACAGGCTTCTCTCAGAGTCAGGGCCTTCTCTGGGAGTAAAGCCATGCTTCAGCGTTACGTCCTCCATGAGCTGCAGATGGGATTCTGCCCACCGCTGATCTCAAGGGCTGCAAGGGTTCAGCCTGCCGGGTCAACATGGGCTGAAGGGTAAAGGCTGCTCTGGCATGCCACCCCTGCTCCTTACTGACCTTGGTGTCACATGGTTATCTCTCGTAGGTCCCACTCCTCTCCAAACAAAAGAACTCCCCCTACAAAAGAGCTTACCTAACAAGTTTTTCCCCTCTTAAATATGTTATAACGGAGGCACTGATTGGCTCAGCCTTTGCCAGAATCAGGTCTGGCTTGGAGCTGGGGGAGCTTCTCAAAGCTTTAGCGAAGCCATGCAAGTAGCGCCTCTCTCACTGACAAACCTTGCTAAAACACAAACCCAACACAGAGATATCAAAAAATACTTTGATAAAGTCATGCATATTCTTTAAGATGGATCAATTTAAGACTTTAGTCTGGAAACTAATGCCTCAGAGCTTTTGATTTTGATCTTTTTAATTCTGTAGATTTTAGAAGTTATTGTAGTTTTAATATTAGTACTGTAGATTTGGGATTTCTGTGTAGTATCCTAACATTTATACATTCTAACCTACTCCCTCGTTAGTAGCTTAATCTTCTTTTCAAGATAGGCCTGGCTCCAGGAAGACATAAACACTGCAAAAGGACCTTCAAATAGAGAACTCTGGCAGGCCTCCAAGGGACAGTATGTGTCATGAGGCAGAAGAGGATGAAGTAAAGAGGGTCTCAAGGCCCCAGACCCAATTTCTGAAAGAGGTGTGCCAAAGGGTGGTTTGGGGCAGGAC
>VWZO01013455.1:1233-16855 GCA_013396975.1 Bucco capensis
TTTTTTATAGCCGAGGTTGTGATCTGTTTAGAAGGTACTGGGATACAACCAGTGGACCTTCCAGACAGAACTTCTCTCTGCCTATCATCCTTCTGACTCTCAGGGGCCAAGGCCTCATGTCTGTTCATTAAAGGCACTTGAGGAGGTGACAGAGGACAGGAAGAGATTTCTGCACCTTTCCAGTGAGGGATCTGTTTCCACTCTCCTCCACCTACCAGCTCCATTCCATCCGCATGATGGCAGGAGGGGCAGGGCTTCTACACCTCTTGCTGGACTTCTTTTGCAGTGGAAAGGTTGCGAGTCCACCAGTCTACTTCCTTTTCACAATCCCTAATGCTTCTTAGTCTCTCCACCTCCTCCTTAAGATCTGCCACTAAGCAAATTAAATCATTCACCTGCTCACATCTTACATAGGTGTCCCTTAGCCCATCTTCTAGGACTGATGCCAGACTTAAACATTCTATACAGCCATTAATCTGGACAGCTGCATCCTTCTTGGGGGGTTCAGTCTGAACCATCATGCTCCTAGCAGCAATAGCTTTCATTCTTTTGGAGACCATTTCTGGGTCTGATTCATGGGCAGGCAAAGACTGCCTACGTAGTGCCCCTGCACTTCCTCCATTCACGGCCTGCCTTCATGAACTGCCCCACAAACTGCCACGTGCCTGTTTGCCTGTGCTCCGGGTTGCTCGTGCTCCCTAAGCCTGGTTAATATGGGACAGGGCACATCAAGTGCAGCACTGATCCACCCAGCTCCACTCCCTCCTTGCCCCTGCTTTGCCCGGGAGTTACCCCAGACCACTGTGTCCAGAAACTGTGCCCAGGGGACAGGGGGATGTGACACAGGGCACGCACAAGTCCAGGGTCAACCCCCCACCCTGTGCAGACAGATCTTATAAAAAAACTTTGCCAAGCTTACCTGGCTCGCAGAGCTGCTCTTCCTCAAAGCCGACTCGAAAAAGCCTATCGAAAACTATAGAAAAGATAGTTTTGAAACATTCCCAAATCCTTCCTCATGTATATGCCTGCTATTCTGATTGGGTCATTGGCGTTTACTTTGTCAGGTGACCTCTTTTTTTTTATGTTATCTGGGCTGATAAGGCGTTTTTCCTGGCATATATTACAGAGTTTTCTGTTAACATCCTTAAAACTGAGATCAGATTGCATCCTTTTTTTTTTTTCCTTCCCCCCCCCCTTTTTGTGTTCAAGATGTTAACTAATGCATGTATACTGCTCTCACAGATTACAAAAATATACTGAAATTTTTTTGTTCACCCTTATGGAAATCTGTCTCACTTTGCACCATCTGTATTCTAAATCTTGACTTCACAACTCGTGTTTTGATTTCTTCCCCAACACAAAATCCATTTCCTTGATCTATTACTACTTAGTGCTTCATTTCCTTTATATTTTGCATTGCAGTCTCCTAAGTATCTCCTGAAGGTAAGAGACAGTTACTTTATTGAGAACTGTAATCTTTCAGCAATTACTTTTAGTGTTCAGAAGAGTGGTCTTAAGTTGGAAATGATTGCGTGGAGCAAAGTCCAAGAAGTGTAGCACAGGTGCTGACAACAGCATTATCTGGTTTATGCAAATGCCACCTGGCCAAAGCAGATGGTAACTACCACAAAGCAAGTGAATTCTAAAATGTTAATGCTCTATGCAAACAGGATGTTGGTTGATTTTCTTTAATTTTGTTGAGTTGCAATACAGCAATACAATCTGCTTGTGATTGGTAACCATGGTTATACTCATTTGTAAGTTCTGGTTTCATTTTGATACAAACAGCTGTACTGACAACATAAAATATATAAAGAGCAATATGTTTGCTGTCCATGTATACCCTCAAAAAATAATTCATCTGAAATACTGAAAAAACAGTAAATTCTGAGCATCAAAATGGCAATTTAAAATAATTAATAATAATAACCACAAAAGCAGAAAGGAAAGTCATGTTCTGAAATTACCTGCTGTGTTTGCCACTTGTTACCCAGCAACATTTCCATACATGAGCAAAAAAGAGGCAGCTGGATTTACTTCCTGGTTATTACAAAAATAACTCCACTTATATATAAGGCCTGATGAAGTTCATTGTAGTGATGATAAGAGGAGTGCTTTTTAGCAATCAATTCTTAAGATACTGCATCTTTATAGCTGCTTCATTGGCTGAGTGTGAAATAATTTGGGGAACACTTACAGCTCTCTCTGAAATCAGTGTGTGTCCTGCATCTATTAGAAGCTAGCTTTCCTGCCTCTCATGAAGTACTCTGAAGTAGTCACAACTGAAGGAATGACCATAATAAAAACTGAACCCAGCTTTCATGGGTGAGGTGGGGTGGGTCTGCAGTGTTTCTGGAACAGCTCTAGCATCTGAGTTTTGTCTTCCAGGTTGACACAATGGAGGTTATGCGACACCCTGAGGAAACAACTAACATGAAGCGGCAAACTATGGCTTCCTATTTTAGGGTACAAAAGTTAAATTGTAAACAAACATTTTGGTGACAAGAACAATAGATTTATCTGAAATATTTGTGAGATTACAAGGTCAAAGAGAATGTTTTATTCTGTTGTGAGGTCTTTGTAGACTCATACATTTTCTTTTGCTCCTTTTCTTTCTGTTTCCTCATACGTGTACCTTTTATAATTCAGCTGAGTATGTCGATAACAGAATCTAGAGTCTAGACTATTTCCAACTAAAATTTTGGAGGTCTAGAACAGACCTATTTATGAACAGAAAAGTAATTTTGTGCAAATAAAATAGCTGTCATTACTGAAGTCTTCATGTTTTTTTTCACAAGCTCAGGCATACCAACTTTTAAATATTAAGATCTGTTATTTGTGCTAATAAGTAAAAACAATCCATCTTTTAGAATTACTGTCAAAAGTCATATGGATTGCCATTTTTTCAGTAGTAATCCTGTTTGGGGTAATGTATGTTCTGTGTTTGTGTTAAGCCAAACAGGTAAGGAAAACGCATTGAAAATGTTGGAACTGGAATGTTAGGAGTCAGAAAACCCACATACTAACCCAAGACTGTTGGTTAACGTTTCTTTTCTTATGGTCATTGCAGAATAGAAAATTTTTGAGCGGTTGGTCCTTGGGCTGCGCTTATACCACATGGAACGGGGAAGTTCACAGTCCTGTGCTAGCCAGTCTAGGGCAAAGCTTCATGCTGTATGGGAATACGAGTTTTCCTTGTCATATGAAGTAGTGTAAGGAAAGGCATGGAGGAAACACGTATACTGAGATGTTGCCTCAGTGTGGAGGGTACAGGGACACTTATTCAGACTTGTCTAGTAATACAAGTGTGGCTTTAGAATGTTCTTGCGGAGAACTATGCAGATGTCAGCTGTGTAGGAAATGTAATTAAAAAGAAAAAAAGTGGAGTGAGGGAGTAGGTGTGAAAATACACCATAATATGGATGCAGCTTACAGCAAACTGACTGTAGTCAGCTTGGAATTGAATCTGATTTTAAGATTGAGTGTATTTGCCGCAAATACTTATTGTACAGGGCATTAATGAGGCGAGGATGAAGCAGAAGTATCAGTATTCAGAGGAGTCACTGGAAAAGCAGATATATATGATCTGATCACACTTCTTTCATTTTAGTGTATAATGCAGTGGAATAAATTGTTTTCCATATCTGGGGTGGATCCAAAAAAAGTGATGTGCCTACATTTCAGTACGAAGTTTTAGATTAGATTTTAAGAACATTACAAGTTGTCATGATAATGTAGCACTTCAGTAGATTGTCCAGGGAGATTGTGTAGTCCATATCCTCAGTGATTCTGAAAAATATATTAAAGATATTTACCTGAAATGGTACAAATACATCTAATGTTCTCTTTGGCCAAAAGACTGAATTGATGACTTCTTCTAACTTTTCCTATGATTTTCTGTGAATTTCTGTGATTGATGGATTCACAGTAAAGTTTTTTCTTCTATTGGGAATATTTAATTGGTCAAATGTGCCTACAGTAGAATTATAGTTACGAAATTTTTCAGTTTTTTTTTTAATACAGACCTTCTTCAATTACAGGATTGTGGTATAAGGGGAGACAAAGAGAAAGGTGTAAGAAATAAAAACTGTAATTTAGCCAAAAGCTTTAAAACTAGTAAAGTGTCAATGCAGGTTAGCATTACAGATTAAAATGCAATCAAACATTATATGCTATTTACAAATGCATATCTCCTGCGTAAGTAGTTGCATTGCAGTTTTTTGTCAGGTGTGTACATGTTTTTTATTTTCTTCACTAGTATTCCCTCATGGATCTTTTATCCAAAATGGTTGTTGGACAGCCTCACTTTATCCGCTGCATTAAACCTAACGACAATCGAGAAGCACTGACATTTTCTCATGAGAGAGTTCTGCTGCAGCTACGATACACTGGAATTCTGGAAACTGTAAAAATACGTCAAAAAGGGTATTCTCATCGTATCCTCTTTGAAGAGTTTGTGAAAAGGTATGCTTCTATAATATGGTTGTTTTAAAACTCCATTCAATAAAATACATTCTATGTTTAAGTACAGAAAGTTCTACAAACATAGATCTGCACATGTATGGTTTGGTTCTCTAATGAGAGCAGTGACTATCAGAGATAAAGACTACAAGATGTATCTGAAGTCTAATAAAGTCAGTGTGAGACAGCAGTAAGCACATAGTATTCAGTAGCAAGCCTGTTCCCATACTTCCCTCGGTAGAAGCAACAAGTGGAAATTATGCATCATGCTCAGATTATACAAGAGTTTGAAAGGTCAGTGCCCTGCAGCCATCATATGAAGAATATGCCTATGGTTAAGAATGAACTGATAAAAGGCATTAGATATGAAAGTATTCATTGTAATAGTTTTGTAGCCTCATAGTCATTTCTCTTGGAGATATCATGAGATATAACCAAATCTCTCTACCTGAACCCTTTTCATGGCTACTACTACTGGCTTTAATAATATTCTTTATCTGAAAAAGCTATCAATCTGATTCAGGAAATGCTGTTGTCGTCATGATTTCAGTATGTTTATATGATCTTAATGATTTCCTCTAGATTTAGAATATGTTATTGTGTAGTATTTACAGTTTTCCAATCTGTAGAATTTATAAGTCAACAATGAAGCAGAAGCAGTACTGTAAAGCAATCAACTACTCAAGAGCAGGAACAAGTAGTGAATGGATAAATCAAGCATTTATTGATACTTTCTGAACTGGAGGTTGCTCATCCAGACCATATAGAGTTAATGAATTTTCTGAAAGCAAGTAATTCGTATGATGCTAGATGGAAGGAGCTGATTGTATTTTGGAGGAAAAAGAGAAAAACAATTCCATAGGCTTTTCTAAAACCCAGAGATAGGGTAAATTTAAGTGTAAATCAGTCATTTGGGCTCAGAAATCTATGGTCCTTGAATTGAAAGATGATGAATGATAAACCATTGTTTAGTCAATTCATACTGAAAAATTATGAAATTTTCTGAGTTATATTAGTATACTAAATAAACATGTAATAGGAAAACACTTGAGATATATATCCCAGGAAGGATAACATGGTCATTTGTTTGTGAAAGTAATTTAATTTTCAGACATGATTTCCTGCAACTTTTTTTGTGTTACTTGACACCATTCTAAAGCCAATTAAACAAAGAGATTATTTTTTGTCATCACTAACACATCTTGCAACATCCTAAAAAGGCTGAAGGCAGAATTATTAACCTTAACTTTTATCCAATTTGCACATAGGTGAACTAAGAGTAACTCCACTTAAATTAGTGTAAATTGAGAGAAAATTAGGCCTCCCATTATCAGTAGTTTCTTTTCATTCAAAAGTGCACTGAATTTGAGTACAATTTTGAAAAGTAGTGGTAGTAAAAGCAGCTCTGACAGTAGCATTCTATTCCTGCAGATAAGGGCAAGTTGTGTTTAACATCTTGTCAGATACTCCCCAAGGTTTTAGTCCAACTTGATATAATTCTTTCAGGAAAGAAAGACAACATGACAAGGGTAGTGATTGGGAGATTTAGCTATTTGCCTAACAGCATAGAAGATTGCCTGAGTTCAGAATATAAAGGAGGGGCTGGAAAGTGGATGTTCTTGCTCCTATGTTCAGTTCATGCTTTACTTTTAAACAAATTCTATTCTGTTTTGCTCTTACTAAAAACAAACAAACAAAAAAAGATAAAAGAACAATTTCTTCAAAAGCTATCAATGGAACAAGAAATATTTTTCTTCAGCTTACAACCGTAACTAGCCAGGTGTTTTTAGGAACTAAGTAGTTGAATACATAAAAATGTTTGAGAAAACAGGTCAAATGCTAAACAGATTGGCGCTTCTTTGTTCATAATCAAAAAGACATTAGTCAAGTATGAACAAGAGTTTCAAAATGTCAGTAAATGTGAGTATATCAAAGATTTTCTAAGCCAGCAACTTAATTGGTATTTTGATCCTTTTGAGCAACTGAATGACAAAATGAATGAGCCAGCACTTTTTCTCCCTTGATGTTATTAAACAAATAGGTGTGCATCTTATCTGCCTGTTCAATAACGCTGTTTGTAAACTTTTGGCAGGAAATAGGAGGACAAAACAATCAAAGGCAGGGAACAGAACCATTCAGGGTTTATCATGTGGGAGGTAAACAAAAGATAAAACTGTCTACTGTTACTCTTTCCTGTCTTCTGTTTTCATGTAGAACAGACTATTTCAATGTTGCAAATGTGGAGGTAGTTTATTGGGTTAAAAAACAGATGGTGAGGAGAGGACTTAATTGTAACTCATTCACACTCATTCAGCCAAGTATACAACCATCTGGTTTATGTATATAAATATACATATTCTTTTGCTAAAAGTAGGAAAATGTAATCATCAATCCCTGTAAACACTGTAGACTTGTCAAGTCTTTGGCACTTCATCTCTGTTGGCCTTGTCTCACACCCCGTTCCATCACGTGTCTGTCTTACGTTTTTTGTTATGAAGCAGCCTTCCTCAGGCTGGAATCCCAGGTTTCAAACACAGGTTATTAACCTGATCAAGCAACCAGATGTGGGTGGCTTGTGGGGCTGCAGAGTGACCATGCACTGCACAGCAGCTAAGGGAGGTGTGCTTTCTAGCAGGGACCCACTGATTGAGATGCTCCTTGCTGTATCTGAGTGCCCAGGCCCCTGGAACTTCACATAACATGATATGGTATGCAGGTGTATCCACACTACATATCCCCCAGCTGTATGCACCTTTTATGTAATGTGGCATATACTGTATGATGGGTTCAAAGATAAGGAACTTGAGAGTCTAATGGTGCTAAATGCTGTCATGCTTGAAGTGCCTTGTGAGCACACAGGAATGTATTGAGAAGTTCTGTACAAGTTTCATTTAAGGATTGTCTTTTTTTCTTCTCTGACCATTTACATTCTGCATTCAAGTTCTTTTACTGCACTAGGATGCAGGATATACTTTTCCTTTAAGCACTACCTACTCCACAGTGACCGGACAATGTTACTCGGGTCATATGCTCATGGCAATTCCAGGGCTATTAATGTAACAGTGATCCCAGTGAGGTTGATTCTGCTTTTTCAATCTCAATGTCAGTTTGTTTAAGGTCACTACTGGTGTACTTGGTAGACAGAGTCTTTAAATTGTCAGGGTTAGATTTCTTATGTTCTTATTGACTTTAATGAGACACATTCTGTGTTAGATGGAGGTAGGAATAAAAACTAGTTAAATATTGCAAAATCCTATAAAACATGTTACCTGCATTCTTCTGAACCCCAAAACTCAATGGTGATAGACTTGTTTATTATTCAAAATCAGGGAAACAGGGTATTAAACTACAAGTTAACAGCTTTGTTCAAAAAAATGCTTGCTTTTAAAATGATGCATTTTTAATGCAACCTTACTTGTAACACTGAGCCTTCTCTTTACCAAAGTTCCTAATTGATTTCTGAAACTTAATTGTAACATCCATGTATTGATTTTACTGTTATCTATGGAAAAGTTGGTTGGTTATTAGTTTCGGTGGCTTTAAGATTTCATCAGATATGTATAATGTTCCTGTATACTTTAAATATGGTAAACTACTGTACCTTCCACATAGACTTTTTAAACTCTTATCATTCACAGAACACTGGTTAACAGTTGCAGGGTGGGGAAGATTGTAAACTTCTAGGAATGAAAACTCTACTAACCCTGCATGAATTGTATATGCAGAATGGATCAATTATGCCTTTCTGAGAGCACTGCTGTAATTCTATGATTATTTGATGATTTACAGTGTGTTAAGTATCTGTTGCTGAATTTCAAGAGTATCTGAGATATTTTTCATTTTTCATCCATACTCTATAGAGTCAAGTGTAATTAGTTGCATGAATTCAGATGTGGCACTTTGTGAAAGAGGTGAAATAAAACCAATACAAGTTAGGAATTTTTGGAAGTTATTTAATGGCTCTTTTGAGTGCCAAAAGCATGGGCTTTTTAAACTTTCCAGCTCCAGGGCTGAGAAGGAACAAACACCTTTTGCAATGTGCAACAGTGGACAGGTCTGACTAGAAAGGGATTTTGCCCTCTTGCACCTCCTGCTTTTCGCATCTCATTATCCATTCTCCACCTCAGCCCAGTATATTTTAGTTTTAAAGAGAAGAAGAGTTAATCATTACTTTTTTGAGTTAATTGTGTAGAATTAATGCAGCCTTTAAGTCTGGAATGTGAAGAGAATTTTAGTAAGAGACACTGGTATAGTAGTTAATGGTGCTGTTTAAATGCTCTTTATTGAACAATTCAACAGTTTACCCTTTTAAGGAGGGAAGAGAAATTGAACTATTTGTTTACAATCAGTTTATCTAATCCAAAACCACCAACACTAGAATGCCTTGACTGTAGTCAGATAGTTAATAATAAATACTTGAATGTTTTTAACATTTAACCTTAAACTCGGCATGTCTCAACTTTGCAATTGTTGATCTAGGGATAGATTCAACTTTTAAAAAGTGATAGTTTATGCGTAATGGCTTCTAAGCAGTGTTCATGTCCATGAAGGATAGTTTGTAGTGCTGTGTAGGAACCACTGCTTAAGAAATACAGAATCCCAGGGTTTCATCAGCTCTGGGAAATGAGTTCTACTTTCCTCTTATTAGTCTTGCTGCTACTGAGAATGTAATGAGTCAAGTACTTTTAGTAAATGTGCAGATGAATGTTTCACATCTAGGAAATTTTCAAGCAGGCTGTATAACCCCTGAAAATAACATATTTTTGCACAAATGTGCATGTTTATGAAAGAACACCTGAAGGGTCATAAATTTCTTTTTAAAAATAAAAATAACAGAACAGTGAACTATTCCAGACTACTGCATTTTTCTGCTTGAATAACAAATGCAAATACGGAAAAAAAGAATTAGAGTTGTGAAGTTTTATCTCATCTGGAAGCAAATGTGATTTCTAGTTATACTTTTCTGAAATTCTTTCATTTCTTCTCTTGGTGAAATGGTCACTCTATAATCTCTGTACAGTAGATTTACCTTAGTATAATAGAGATGAAATGAGGCAAATAAATCAAAATGAACAGTTGTAGTTGCATATCCTCCAAAGTTTTGGATGCGTTCCCTGATGTTTTCTCTCTACCATTTCACCATGTGTGATATTCACACCTTTTTACAAGATTCACTAAGGTGGAACATTTTACCTTCCTCCAAAATATTCTATATGGTCCATTGCTCTGCAAAGTTTTTAGATTAGGTAAAATAATTGGATGACTCTCTGTGGAGTATGCTGTGCTCCCATACAGTTATCCTGAGCACATTAAGTCAAAGTACTTGTGCATCTGTAGTTATGTGATTCAGTCATGAAAACAGGCACTGGACAGAAAACAAAGTGTTTAAAAAAATACATGGACATGAGTTTTGGAACACTTATCCAGAGACCTTTTACTGTGCAAAATGCAAACTCCAAAAGCTCTTCTGTAAGAAAAACAATTTAAAAAAAAAATTGCCAGTCTCGTATTGCTGGCCTTTATTTCTGATGAGTAGAGTCATTTCTCCCATACTTTTAATAACATAGCTGAAAACAGACAGGAAGACCTGCTGTTGAAAATCTGACATGCCATCATTTTTAACCAGTCTTCTGTGCAGTGATTGAATCAGTCAAAACATTTGGGCAAGCATCATTTAGGTGAAGTTTTTTATGAAATATTTGATGACAATACAGAAACTGAAGTTATTCCCAAGCTTTGTGAAGTTATTGTCATTCTGAATGTCTTGTTTTCTTAGAAGACAGATAAATTTGAATTTATAAAAATATTTGTTGAAACAATTTATTACGAAAAGTAGCTTTGTTTTATTTATGGGGGTTTTTTATGACTACCAAAAGCAACTATACTCTGGGTCACAAAAGAGAGCTAATGGAGGGATACTACATTTGGAAGATATTTAAGTTTGTCATAAACAAACTGATATAGTCAGGCATGTAAATTTCAGAGCTCAAAAATACATATTAGTCAGGTGTTTGTCACAAATAAGTCAACTTCTCAGTAATTAGAATGTCATTGATAAGATAGTAGGACTCAAAAATTATGAGATTTCCCCTTGATTGTTTTATTGCATCAGTAATATCTAAGAACTGTTCTCTGGTTTTAAAATTCCTAACTACAATGTGTCTTAAAAGATGTAACCAGAAAATTCTATCACTCACTTGAATTCTTCCCTCCTTCTAAGGAAAGGAACTGCTTAAGTTACATACATGTGTAAATAGCACGGCTATCTGAACTGGCTTTTGAGGCAAACAGCAATTTACTATTAGCGCAGCTTCCCTGATGTATCTGCTGAGTATCTGTTGAAATTGCATGCTATCACAGATTGTGATGAGTGTATTTTAAAATGCCATTCATCTTGTAAAAACTGGCATTGTTAAGTTCAGTAATAAGGTGGAGGAAATGTACTATTTTTCTTTTAAATTCATTGTGCTTCTCCATACCTACTAAATGGCATGCCTCTTAGTATTTTGAAAGATTTGGCTAAAGAATTTGCAATATCATGTTACTGAAAAAGTCACTGTGTTATAAACACAGTAATACATAAATAACACAGTAATACATAATCTCCTATCATTATCCAGAGTGGGCAGTGTCTCCAGTTCACGAATATCTGTCTCTCTTGTCCGGGACATATTCCAGTGCTTCTGCCTTCAGATGTCATTTTGTCCCCCTTTGATCTTCATTAACTATTTTAGTGGTTCTTTTCTCTGTCTTGTGACAACTGGCACTAATATCTAGAGATTAACTGGAGCTAATGTTTGAAAATCATATTCTCCTGATTCAAAAAAGAAAAAAGAAAAAAATGTCTCTCCATGTTTTCTTCAGTATGAGGTGGGATACTTTTCTTGCCTCCATGTGGCTGCATGAGGTTCACTGGTTGGATTTTTCTCCTTACGTTTTAAAGACCATCTGATGACTCTTCCCCATGCTAGTAATTAGGAGAATCAAACCTGCCAGTTCCTCTCAAACACAAGGTAAATAGATTAACACCCGTGGAAGTGTAACTTCATAAGGACCAAGACAACACATGCTAGTTCATAAGTGAGAGCTGAGGTGGTCATTGCTACCACCTAACATTGCTAACACCTAACCTTAAATTTGTAAACTATCATGGTACATGTTCTTGCTATTACTTAACATAACTGTGTGCAAGTGGAGTTACTTAAGTACTGTAAAACTTCATTAAATGCATGCTGATTTTACAGATGGGTATTTGTCCATTCATTCTTAATATCTGTTCAGTACAAACATGCTTGCATCCTTTTTTCGTTAACTGTTTGCACAGTAATGTTATTTCACATAATTTTCAGGGGCTGTTTTTTGCAAGGGAACGTGGACAAAGAAAAGTCAATGTTGTTTAGTATAAGCCTACTCCAAAGGCCACTAAAATTGATCCTCGTTCTTCCAATTAGTTGTTTATCCCAATCAAACAGAAAGAAAGGCATTATGTCTAATGACCTGCAAACCTAATCATAACTATCATAACTATGGGGAGAGGCTAAGGGAGCTGGGGTTGTTTAGCCTGGAGAAGAGGAGGCTCAGAGGAGACCTCATCGCTGTCTATAACTACCTGAAGGGAAGTTCTAGCCAGGTGGGGGCTGGTCTCTTCTCTCAGGCACCCAGCAATAGGACAAGGGGGCACGGGCTCAAGCTTTGCCAGGGGAAATTTAGGTTGGAGATCAGAAAAATGTTCTTTACAGAGAGGGTGATCAGGCATTGGAATGGCCTGCCTGGAGAGGTGGTGGATTCACCATCCCTGGAGATTTTTAAACAAAGATTGGATGTGGCACTGAGTGCCATGATCTAGTAAATGGATTAGAGTTGATGGAGGGTTGGACTTGATGATCTCGGAGGTCTTTCCAGCCCGATCGATTCTGTGATTCTGTGATTCTGTGATAACTACAGAAATCCTAGTGACTAAAGAAATTTATTACATTCATATGAGGAGTAATTCACTTGTTTTTTCTTTAAAGTAGGTACGAGTTCTGTTTATATGATAGCAATGCCAATTCTTTTAATGATTTGTATATATTGTATATATGACCTCTTCTGGAGGTGTGAAACACAGGTGGGTATTCATGCAGTCTGAGTTCCTTGCTGTCTGTAAATTAAGATTGAAGTAAGAGATGTTTTTACTGGAAACTAATCTTTATTCTACACACACAGTGGCAGCCTTTCAGCTTCAGTAATTGGTCAGTACCACTTTGTCATAGTGTACTGCCTCCCCTACTAGTGCTGGCATTTTTCTTCACAGATTGAGAATCCTCAGTCCTTCTGTTAGGCATACTGAAAATGGAAAGCTCCCCTGAGTTCTGTTGGTGGGAGTGATCTTGTTAAAAGCTGAAAAAGCCTTGGACTTAGGTGGATTTCTGCTCTCCAAAGAATGTCAAGGACATTTATGTTGCTTTGTGAAAAGCAACCAATACCAGTAACTAAAATATTGAAAGATTCTGAAATGCCCTTCTTGACATTTCTCATAAGAAACAGGCATCAGGTCATGTGTAACTTAATTTTTGTGCTTTTCTCTTTCTTTGGTGCTAGTATTTGACTTTTCTCCCACTCAGAAATCTGTAAAGGTTCATTGAAAACCCCAGGGAGCTCCTGCTTATTCAGCAGAACTTGCAGTGAGATATAACTGTGACAAAGTATGTTATGCAGCTCTGTAGATGGTGTACTTGTTTTACACATTCAGCAAAAGGTTTTATTTTTGCCTTTCTTTTTATTACTGTGATTTCTAGCACTTTTCCCTCTCCCTGTCATCCATTCACTCATTTGCCTGAAAAATTCAGAGGAACCTTGAGTGTTTCCTAAGTTGCATTGATTTGTGGAAGACATTATTGGATGATTACACCAACTGAAGATTTCCAGAATGCAGCAGCTTGTTGTCACCACTGTAATACCACTAATTTGCCTATGTCATGTATATGCTCAAATATCTGTTCACGTCAACTGTGTCATGATTTATGAAGAGAACTGAGTATAAGGGAGAATTTGGCATGTGACTTGTAAAGATGCAGCTCTGAGCTAGAGAAGAGCAAGAGTTCATGTTGATTGTCAAGTCAGTACTTTCTTTGTCATTTGTTTTTTCAGGTATTATTTCCTTGAATTCAAGGCACATGAGGCTCCTCTTGGTAGCAGAGAAAACTGTCTTGCCATTTTGGAGAGATCTAGACTAGACAACTGGATTCTTGGGAAAACCAAGGTAGAGGATGCCAACATTTTCTTAAGGATTGTATCCTTTTAGCAAAACATCTAACAGTGGTTTGAAAAATACTGCATGAATGAACAAAAGAGCAAGGAATTTGCTCCAGTTAACTTCCCAGGTTACAGAGGTACCCTTCCCAGCCAGCTGCATTAGTGCAGTAAGAGGAGGAGTGAATTGAGTAAGTCCCTAAAGTGCATTCTGCACATGGCTGCCTTGATAAGGACAGTAGATCTGTGAGTGCCTGCCTCCCTGAAGGTCCTCCTGCTCTTAATTATGGCATGACTGAAACTTCACACTCTGGCCCATCCTGTGATCTTGGTTAGTATATTTTATGGAGTTTCAGGTGAGATGCTTCTGGCTTTGTCAGGAGCCTTTGTTAATGGTTTAAAATGGAGTGGATGACCTCTCTAAAAAGGATGTTATACAAAGTGCACAAAGGAAAACAAGGATAAAGTGTATATAAGCACCTATAGGATTTGCCTCCTGAAGCAGAATGCTGCTGGACTATTTTATGTCTAAAACCAAATTCAACCCAGGATTTATCTTTCCACTGTCAAGAAAGGCTGTATTTCAAAATTGTTGATACCTGAAAATATCCCCCTGACCAATCTACTTTGTAAATGGGGTAAATATGTAGTTTATTTTGCAATTGGGTGATCATAATCAGTTTTCTCAGCAACGGTGCCCTACAGTAGACTGAGAAAAGACTAATGAAAAGGCAGAATATGAGAGGTTATGTTACTGCCTGCATGTAATAATGATTTTTTTGTTTTTGTTGTTCCATTTCAGGTTTTTCTTAAGTATTACCATATAGAGCAATTAAATTTGTTCCTGCGAGAAGTAATAGGGAGGGTGGTGGTCATGCAAGCCTATATCAAGGGATGGCTTGGAGCAAGGAGGTACAAGAAAGTCAAAGAGAAAAGAGAAAGCAGTGCTGTTATCATACAGTCAGGTGAATGTTCACAATCCCTATTTCATTGGGTATCTTTGCATTTCAAACTGTTAAATAGCATGTACATTATTTATTCATTCGTAATAGTTTATTATGGAATCAAAATAACCGGAGGTGCTTTTCTCTCCAGCTAATTGATGCAAATAGCATAGCTTTACTTCTAAGCTGTCATCTTAGTATTTGGTAATGTCTTTATTCAAATATTTGAGTATTTTGAATGTGATGCCTGTGGATAAAATAGTAATATTGTTAGGTATGTCTACGTGAGTGCGCAACACATTAATGAAATGCAGTAGCATGCTCCCCCCCCGCCATGCATACCAGAGTTCCAGATAACGTACATTTTGGGGTGGCTCTGAGAGCCTGATTATTAGCAATGTACCAGTCTTCCTTGTTTTGAATCTGGGGAGCTCTGTGAGGAGGGAAGTTCTTGAGCTGACATGATCGTGCACCTTTGCCTTTTGGGTTAGGACATCACAGTATCACAGTATCACAGTATGTCAGGGGTTGGAAGGGACCTAGAAAGATCATCTAGTCCAACACCCCTGCCAGAGCAGGATCACCTAGACGAGGTCACACAGGAATGTAGCCAGGCGGCTCTTGACTGTCTCCAGAGAAGGAGACTCCACAGCCTTCCTGGGCAGCCTGTTCCAGTGCTCCACCACCCTTACTGTAAAGAAGTTCCTCCTTGTGTTAACTCTAAACCACCTGTGGTCCAACTTGCTCCCATTCCCTCTTGTCCTAACATTGGATGACACTGAGAAGAGCCTGGCTCCCTCCTCCTGACACTCACCCTTAACATATTTATAAGCATTAATGAGGACCCCTCTCAGTCTCCTCTTGTCCAGGCTGAAGAGACCCAGCTCTCTCAGCCTGTCCTTATAGGGCAGATGCTCCACTCCTTTAATGATCTTGGAGGCCCTGTGCTGGACTCTCTCCAGCAGCTCCCTATCCTTCGTGAGCTG
>VWZO01013455.1:17432-42652 GCA_013396975.1 Bucco capensis
CCTCATCAGTTTCATTATCCTGATCAGGTGGCCTGTAGTAAACACCCACTACAATATCTCCCGTACTAGATTCCCCCCTAATTTTTACCCACAAGGTTTCCACCTGCTTATCATTGCCCCCCAAAGACAGCTCAATACATTCCAAATGCTCTCTCACATAGAGAGCAACTCCACCTCCTCGTCCTGCCACCTTATCTCTCCTAAAAAGCACATAGCCATCCTTGACAGTGTTCCAGTCATGTGAGCTGTCCCACCATGTCTCAGTGATTGCAATGATGTCATGGTCCTGAGATCACACATAGATCTCAAGTTCATCCTGTTTGTTCCCCATACTGCGTGCATTAGTGTACAAGCATTTGAGTGAATAACCACTGCTAGAGCTCCGCCTGACCGGCACATCCCCTGAGGTAATAGCAGAGCTGGCACAACACCCCACAAATGTCACAGGCTTGTTCCCTACAAGCCAGGTTTTCCCCCTCCCCCCTTCAAATCTAGTTTAAAGCATGTGAACACATGATGACAATTAAAATTTGGATGGGTGAAGCAGTGTTTGAAGTTGTAGGGATGTGAATACTGCAGTCATGAACCCAGAGTTCAATATGTGGGTGGGTGGAGGAGAGATATTGGGGGCAGGGGATGGAGTGGCTATGGCAGGAGGGATGAAAATTTCAGCACATCTCTGACTCTGTAGACTCTGTAGCACTTCCTTAAATAAATGTAATTTCCAGCACATGTTTTTTTATTTTTAGCCTGGAGAGGATATGAAACTCGCAGGAAGTACAAGGAAATAAGAAACAGAAGAACTGATGCTGCTGTACGCATTCAAGCAGGTAATTAAAAATTATTTCAATTGCCAACACCTTTTTTGCTATGGGTAATTTCATGTGTCACTGTTTATAACCAAGAGAAATACACAGTCCAAACAAAAGCTTTCAAAAACATTACTTCTAATAATTTGTTCTTCAGTATCAAAATACATCGGTGACAGGTATTAGGTCCTTTGTGCTTTTTGTAAGTACTTCTCTGGAAACAAAACATACTGATTAAAAGCTGTTAATTCTTTCAGATTTTTCTGAGCACAGTCAACTATACATAGAGATGGTATGATGCACTGGATTGATTTGACTAAAAATGTGGATGGGAGGCACTGGACATGCATTTCTCTGTCTTTGTGAGCCCTAATCTTGGCAGGTTGCCAGGTTTTTGTTATGACTGCATGCTGGATTTGCCAGCTTTGGCCAATCTTTTGACTTTCTTCCAGACTCCTATGCAGCTATATCAATATGAATTTGAATAAACTTTAAAGAGATTATTGGAGGAACAGGCCTATAGGGCTGTGTAGGTCTCTAGTAGAGAGCAGGGTACCATATGGCACAGAAATCTAAGAACCAGTGCTGTGAACTCGGTGGTGTCTTCAGATGCTGCCAATACGAAGCAGCCTCAGTATGATGCAGTGCAATACACCTTCCCCATCCAATCCCAGACTACAAGACTGTAGCTGATCAAAAATGAGTTGTAGCAAATGCGTTTATGGATAAGCTAAGGTACTGCCTTCATTCTGCCAGCTTCATCACCTCTCTATTCTGTATCATATGGTCTAAAGTCAATCTGAAAAAGTTTTGTTCAAAATATTCTTTTACTTTATTCTCAAACCATTTCCAGTAAATTCATTTTTCTTTTGTCTATGTTTGCTACTCTGAAATTAAACACCACTGTGACTTTCAGCAGAAAGCAGCATACCAGTTTAGTTACAGAAAGGAATGGAGTATCATTAAAATAAAGTAACTATTTGTAGCTTTGTCTGCATAGTTATATAGAATCATGAACTATAGGGTCAAATGCAGAATATTCTATTAAATGGAGAACTGTTGAGAATTTTTTTCTCTCATTAGAACAAGCACTGAAGGACTGCATAAGCACTCTCTCCCCTTCTTACTCTCCTTTGTGTTGTCATTTTCTATTTTTTATGATAGTGCAGAGAGTAGGTCTTAAAGTACCCCCAGCTGTTTCCTGGAGTATTTTCTGCATTTACATTTGGCCATATTTCAGCTTTGATTTCCTGATTTAGAACAGCCTTTTGCCCAAAAAAGGAAGGTGAAACAGTTAACCTATCATTGTCCCACTATTGTTTCTTAAGATGAGAGCTATCTCAGGTTCAGTAGAAAGCTGGTATGTAGCAGTATCAGTTGGAGACTGTAGGGGACATTCTGCCTTAGAGTTTTATCCAGCCAGATCTCTTAGGTGTGTAAGAGATGCACAGTTATTACTAGCTCTTCAGAGAAAGCAACTGGTTTGCATGCATGGGAGAGATTTGGAGTTGTGTTCCTTACTGCCATCTCTTAGATGTTGCATGAAATATGTCAGAGTAGAAGCAGTGGGAGTGTACACACACCTTTGAATTTGGACACTTCTGTTGAGCCCTATGGACCTAATGCTGCATTTTTCCCACCAACACACACACTGTCTTCCTGTGTAACCTGGCACTTGACAGTTTCACATTTTGGGTGAATAAGTGTTAGGACTATAGGGTCAAGAGTGGCACAGTGCACATTTGTATTCATTAGGCTGTTTGCTCCTCCTATATTTAGCAATACATTCAAAGGGCTATAATAATAACCATCCTCAGCACATTTCTTGTGCCTTTGGGAACCTTTATCTAGGAGCACTTATTTGAAGATGCTTCTTGTGCATGTTGTCTCTTCTCTACATGTTAGTTATTCTGTGTTTCAAAACAAAAGCTCATGCTTGCCAATGGCAGCCGTTTTCCAAGTTTTAAAATACACTGACAGTGTTTCTGTTGTTTACATTACACTGCCCAAGTGCTTAGTGACTTGGAGACAAAAGCAACTCCAAATCTCTCCCTTCCCTGAACATCTTAAAATGTGAATATGTAGTTCAAGGCAGCTTTTCAGTAAGATAGACTGTGATCACCTTTGGGGTTTTTCTTTGCGGGGTTTTTTGTTTGTTTGTTTGTTTCTTTTTTTCATTTTAAATGAACCATTTTGGGCAGTGAGATAGATTGTCTGCATTTGTCATCCAGACAGTTAGCAAAACTACATAATTAAAATATATGTGCTTCCCTCTTCTTTCCCTCCCCCCTCCCTCACTCAAGCAGGCCTTGAAATTTAGGAAGCATTTGGCTTACATGTTTCTACAGAACAGTGCATATTGAAATTTGTTTTCCTTTCATCTCTTTCCCAATAAAAGCAGCTGCTCAGCTTATCCCTTTAGCTTCCTCAGAACTTCCTTTCAGAATTCCCGATCTATTACAGCACATTCACATACCAGAAACAAGATGCCTTTTCATGCTGTCAACCTTTTTCATCTGAAATGTAAATTAATTCTTGCTGGTACGCTTTGACAGAGATCAAAGTAGGGGTATTAACCTTATTGGGCCTTCTCTTCATCAGAATCAGTTCCAAAGACTGCGAGGGTAGTGTTAGGAGGCCAGTCTTCACTGTTATCTATGGCCCTCCTCCAGGCAGTCCTCTGTCTACAAGTCAGCATTTCAAAGGCACTGATTTCTTTTGTAAATGACCTTATCATTACTTTAAACTGTGTGAAAAATGATCTGCCTGAATAATTCTTGCAGGATTATCCTGCTCATTTTAATTGTGGGGGAACTTCATTCAGATTCCAGGATATTGTTTAAGTGGTTTTGACAGCAAGTGATCATAGTCTGATATAAAGAAGGAACACAGCTCCTGATTGGAAACCTCTTGACTTGTTCAGATTGTTCATTTCTTGCAAGTGAGTCTTTGAGGTAGGCTGCATTTGCATTTTAAAAATAAACAGATGCCTTTCAAATACATGAGCTGGTGGTCTGGAGATCTCTGTGGGCCCAGCAGTTCACTATCCATTGAAGAAATGTTGGAAGAAAAAACAAACTTAAAAAAGAAAAAACAACAACCCTCACAATATACATGAGGATACAATTCCTGAGTGTATTATATTACATGAAAAAAAAGTCATTCTTTCAGATAGGGGAAAACACCCTTGCTAGGAAACAAAGTATCTGTGAATTTAAATTAGGTGGGGAAGAAAAACCTAGCCTACTTCAGAGTATCTGCATCTCAAGTTTTTAGAACACGTTACTTTACTTATGGCTAAAATGGTACACAGGGTACATAAGGTCTTTCTACTTCTTTCAGTTACACTTCCCAAACTGTGAAGGTTAGAAAATACTAATTTTTAATTTAGAGATGAATTGCAAGGAATGATTTGTGGAAAATGAGTTAGCAATACATTGCTGTTCTATTTCTTTGTAGTTGGGATTTGTATTGCTTTAATTTACATCTATATAAAGGAAAAATACTTTTTTAAGATACAGAGTTAAAAAAGTTACGTTGCCAGATTTACAGCCAGTGTAAATAGTGTATATTCACTGAATTGTCTGACTGAAATGTTGCTTCACTGATTTATCTTACATGCAAGTCTCATTTAATGTTTCTTTGTATTAGAATACTACATTAATTAGAATTTAAAACAACAGGTAATACAATTATAAAAGTACATTTTCTTTTTGTGATAGCATATATTTCCATGTACTGTGACTGTTGTCCAGAAAGAGTTAAGGGAGGATTTTAATCTGGTTATTTCATTTGTGAACTGACATTGCCAAAATGCCAAATGAGTGGTGCATGCAATTCACTTAGATCTGAGGTGACATTGCTGAATTAATTTTAATTAGGTCCACTTTAGCCATCTGGAATATACTGTGCAGCTCTGGTCTGAACTGAGTTTAACTATGCTTCCAGAGGTGAAAGGCAAATGACTAATCCATTGAGCCACAGTCTCCTCCTCCAACACGTGCTCACACACTCACCATATGTCACATTGTATTGCAAAATTCTTTATCAAGAACTCAGGATTTGGAACTTTTTGTTTTGTTTTGTTTTGGTTTTTTATAAGAAGTGATGGATGTTGAGAAGGAAACCGGATGCAGCATCCCTTTGTAAATTGTTTGCTTTCTATAACTTCTGCCCATGCAATGTTGCTCACTACTTATATATATATCTCTTAACATGTATTTCTGGCAAAACTTACTCCATTATAATAAAGAAAAGAGAGCTTGAGAACAACTATAATTTACTATTTTACATTAATAAATGTAAGTTTTAAATAAAAGTGTTGCCTTTTGGATTTTCAACAGCAAAGATTTAATGTTGGCTTCCATAGAAGACAAGAAAGTTTTTCTTGAAAACCATGTATTTGTCTTTGTTAATATAACTATGTGCATGTGTGTGTACACGCATTTGGCTAATACTGTTGTACAGATCTAAGAATTACATGAGTAAAATGTTCCTAAAACTTCTAAGCAGATTATAAATATATTTAAGATTTTTTTTCCCTGAAAATAACAACCACTAAGTAGCAGATCCAGTTTTGCTCTCTTGTATCATTCATTTTCTTCCTTTTAAGTACGTTGTCAGTGTAAGAACCAATGAAGAGATGTATGTGTTTCCCTTAACGGCAGCTGAACTGGCTCATTGTATTGCCTTGATTGCACATTCAGGATAAACCAAAGTGGTTTTTACTGACTGCACAGCTTTGATTAACTTTACTCTTCCATCTCTTTGTGTTCTGTACTAGGACATCTAGTAATTTTTCACTTTTACTGTCTATCTATAGTAACCATTAAAAGCCTGCTGCTTTTTACAAGGAACATGTTAAGAAAAGTGAGAAGGCCTTATGATTATGAATTATGAGGTCCTGTATTCTATACTCATCTCTGAAGTAAGCTCTGTTGATGTGGACATATTTGCATTTTCTTTGGTTTTCTCTCTTGGTTTTGAGGAGGTGAAAAGGAAACCATTCTTACTAGATTTCATGCCCTTGCTAAAATCAGAAATGGACAACAAGGTACATTGTCCAAAAATACATAGGAAATCATACTTGTTTCCCTCCCTGATGTTGACAGAGTTTTACAGTCATCTTCACTTTTTTTACTTTGACCAAATTTCAAGATCAGAGACTGTAACGCATGGTAGTTTAAACCCTATGTCTAAGTGGCGATATGCATCAGTAATACCAGTCCTGATGGCAGCCTTGGTGGTTTCTAATAGTCACTGCTTGTTACTGATAGACACTGCTTGTACATGAGAACTACTGACTTGCTTTCTCATAATGCTTCTGCTGGAGAAATTAAGGGTTGGGGTTTTTTTTGCTGTTGAACAGACATCTAGAATGAGAGGTGAAAGGGGACCTAGCAAAATGTGAATCTCATCCCTTTTACTGTTCATTAGAATTAATTTGACATGTAGTGAAGAATCAGATTCATGGGCTCCAAATCTTCTCAGATGTTGTTAGTTAAGCTGCTAAATGCTCTTTTGGCTAGGCAAATTAAGAATGTTAGTAGCAAATCAACTTATGATTACAAACTACCATGATATCTTCTCTTCAGTAAGCATGAGCTTTCATTTCCGAGTTGCTGTTATATGCTTTTTAAGGTGATATTACAGATACAAAATGTGTCGGTGTAAAAAATTCTGCTTAACATGATTTTGTACAACTGAGAATGAATCCTTCTTCTCTTTAAAATACTACTTCATCTCCTTTCTTTATATTTCTTGTATAGACCTGTAATTGTCTAGCTTTGATCTTTTTACACTCTGCTTTACAATTTGCTCTGTAACTATATATTTCCTATGAGAATCAGAGGGAAAATGGTTGGACTTTTCCTATCTAGATTTGTGCAACATGGTGTGTAATGTATACGCCTTAGTACTTAGACCTTCAAATAAAGGTTTTTAACTGCAACACACTAAATTACAGACTCCCTGAGGTAAATATATTCTTAGTTTACTAGGTGCTGGAGCAGACAGAAAACTTGCTTTGTGTGAGAATTGGTCAGTACAAGTAAAAATTTATCTCCTAAATTGTGTCACATAAACACCGAGTTACTAATAAAAGTGTTAAAATTAAGTTCAGTTCCTATATTGCTTTTCAGAACAGAGTTAAAGATAGTGTTACTGGAAAGTTTGGAATATAGACTGGATAAGGTGAAAATGAGGTGACAGCTGGTAATCATTCTTCTTCAATGATGCAGTGATTGTTCATGGAGCAGTAGCAACATGAGTCTGCTAATTTCACACTCTTTGAGCCAAGTGCTTAGTGTCAAAACCAGCACCAGTCAGTAATGCAAATTGCTGTGATGGAGCAGCTTCCCAACCTCTCAGACTCCCCCAGTAGAATTCTCTGCCTATGGATTTCTTTTGAAACATTGTAGATCCAGTTAATAAATGTTGAAAGGATGCAGTCCTACTAATGCTAGATGAAGCTTTTGAGAGACAAGTTTTTTTATCCTGCTACTTCAGTTATCCTATGAGTCAAAGGGAAAGTAGGAAGAATACCTGTCAAATTCAGGGTGTTCTAGAAGAACATTAGAAACCAGCTTGCAGAAAGGTTAAGTTGAAGAGGAGATGATTTTGAAAATATGTATTAAAACAAAATACAGGGTAAAACCTATGTTTATGAAATCAAATGTAGCAGGTTTTATATAGTGAATGAGGGAAAGACCAAGACACTTTTACTGACATTAATGAGTTTCTGGGAAAAAGAATTTGAAAAAATAAAATCACAGTAGGTATCAGGGTTGGTTTTACAGACACACGCATGTGCAAAGAACTAGTAAAAGTTGAGAAATTACTAAGGATAAAACTGAAGTTTATCTTACTAGTTCATTTGTTCGGTGCTTCTTTATGGTAGTCTGTCGACTGACATGCTTCAGCTGCAGAGAGGTGGCTGCTGGCCACCTGTCTCTGCTGCCAATATCAGAGTAGGCTCCTTGTCTGGTCAGGAGGGAATATTTAAGGATTGGAAGCCTGATCACATGGGGCAAGTGAATGTTTGATTCATCTCTGCCAGAGAGGCAGTCTGATTATTAAGGGTGGAAAGTTCCTCACACTCATGATATGTGAGCTCTGTATTTGGTACAACACCTCAGCAGGCCCAACTGCTGTCATGCCTTCTGTAAAGTGAATGGTTATTTACTTTAGTAACCTCCCATTAAAAGGCAGTTTTTCCTGCTTCTTACCCTGGAAACCTCGGTAGCGCTGAAATATCTAGATTGTTATGGTGTATTGCAGCTTGGGCTGTTCAGATGGTTTTCATTTTCCTATATTGCACAAATAAGTGCAACACCACATAATTTTGTGGAGGTAGATAGCTGAGAAGACCATTAACACTGTACAGGAATTAAAATAGAAAAGAAGGGATTAGTTACAGTCCTTTCCTGAGGGAAAAGGTAGACACAGTTGAGGTAGCTCTATTTTGTTTTCTCCACCATCTTTTCATTATGCAAAAACTACCATGAATGCAGAGCTAAATTTATAAGAGTTGTTAAACGGAAGAAAAGGGAAATCAATCCATTACCTCAGAAATTGGTAATAATTGAGGAATTGCAAATTCTGCAGAGTTGTTATTCTCTGGGTATTAGGTAATGCCTATTTCTAGTGTTTTCATAAACTTAGTGCTGTGAGATAGATGAAAAAATTGTTAATCTTCAATCAACCTCTCTGCTCTCAATTTATTCTATATTTATTCTACTTTCTGATTTCCCTTGTAATATATGTTATCTTGACCCTGATCCTATTTGACCCCACTTCTGTGCCTATCCTACATCCCGCTGTAATATTTAACCTTGAGCTCTAGGAATCACAGTGAGAGGACTCTTCTCTTCCTCTCTTGAGTAATTAGTCCCTGGACTAATTTTCTTTTGTGTTTAGTGTGTTTTACTTGGACAGGGATTGTTTTTTTCCTCAAAATCATAATATTTCCTTATCTTAGGCTCCAGTTTTCTTTTACATGTTGTTTCACTGTTTAATTTGCAGTCCTGCTAGACTAACGAACATCTTTCCTCCTCAGCCACCTTCTTCAGCAGCTGCTTGTTGTACACTTCAATATGACATTGATAAATTATTTATTTTCTTTGTTGTTCAGCACTTTCTCCCCATTTACCATTTATCAAGGTACTTAAAATAATTCTCGAAGTAAACCCTGCAAAATATAAAACTCAATAATTTGTGGGTTTAGGTGTACACTGTAATAATTTCTAGTATTTTGTCCTTAACTGCAGTATGTATTACTGACTGTGGTTTATGGTACAGCTTTATTACCAACTGCTTCCAGGTGTCAAGAATTCAAGCAAATTCTTGTCAGATAAAATTAAAGAAGTAATTAAGTTGTTTAGATACCAAAGTGCAGAGACAGTCCGTGGAAATAAAGAATGTAGATACCTTAAAAATGCTATTGGTGTTTTATTTGCCATTTCATTTCACCATGTTTGCTATTTCATTTAGTATTTCTGATGATTGTTTTATTCTACTCTTTTTTTAATGAATGGTATAAATTCCAGTCTCTGTAGATTTTTTTTCCTGAATATTTGTCTGAGAGGTATTTTAAATGCTCTATTATGGTTATAGTTAATTGAAAAATAGCAGAAGACATTAATAGTCTTCCTAGTTTGAATATGCCTGTCCCTATTTTCTCACCTACCTACCCCACAATAAAAACAGGTAAAACTTCTGATTCTGTAAAATTCTAACTGGTTGAAATTATGGGAGTTATAATTGAAGATGATGATTTGGCCATGACTTTTTGCTGTGTATTTTGATGCATTCTAAGCTGGATTCCCATTTGAATTAGACATGTTCTCATTTTGAGGCCTATTTTCCTTGTCAAGTGGCCACTGTAATACTGAGAGTGTATTGTCCTGTATGATTTCCAACTGTTAACATTGCAAATATTGGAGCCATCGCTGTAAGGTGCAAAGTGTTCTGTCCACTGGTTCAGTAAAAGTTGAGAGCATTCAGCTCTGCACTTCAGAGCCAGGTGCCAGTCTGTGCTTCAGGCTCTGCAGAATTTTTCTCTGATTCATAACTATGTTTCTTAGCTTTCAGGGGATATATCGTTCGTAAAAACTACAGAAGATTGAAAAACAGCACTGACTGTGTAGCAGATCCTCAGCTTATGAGCAGCTGTTCTACTTCAGATTTTGGCTGGGAAGATCTCTGGTAAGTTGAATCCTTCACTGTCTGTTGTCTAACTGAAGGCATTTTCTACACAGTGAGATCTGAAAGGAGCAAGCATGTCATCATGACAGCCAGCTCTTAGGGAATCTTCCATTTTCTGAGTATGAGCACCTATAGCCAGCCAGTCCCCACACCAGCTCAGTCATCTCAATATTTGCCCTCTTAGCAGACGTAGAGTTACTTGCAGTGCTATTTGTCCTAGGTTGCTGTTCTGATTCTGCACGCTTCTCAGGTTTACCCAGAACATCTTAGATTGTAAACAGGATTGCAAGTGCTCATCATTTTGGAATTAACTACAGTGTGCGTTACTAAATTCTAAAGAGTAAAAAGTTATCCTTCTGTATCTGTAAAGCTCCATGTAGACCAGCAAAGAGAGGTGAGAGCTGTAAAAGTCAGATGAACAAGTCACTGAGAGAAAGCCTCGGAATACTGTAAACCATAATAGTGGTGCCCTCCTCTTTGTAGAGGAATAGTATTTTAACCTTCCTTACCAATGGAGTCACTCCAGACAAATGTCCCCCTGACAATTCCTTAGGTATGAGAAGCAAGAGGGATCTGTTATATCTTTACCTGTCAAAGTCTGACTCTCCAACAGTGTTCTGTGAGAGGTGGCAGCATTAGCTGGATTAATCCCTTTGAATAGCAAGTTTCAGTGACTGTTACGAGATCTTTCCTGCTGTGTGAGGACCTCTTGGTGCTTATTCAAGTTCATTTCAGTTATTTTATATGCTTCCTATATAGCATATAAATTCAGGTTCTGTTACACCTCTTAAGAATTCTCTGAGGAAATCAATGACTTTCTTGATGGTAACTAGGTGCTGTTATTCTATTAAGACAGTACTTTCTCTAAAATAACAGTTAACTTCTCCAAAATGGTATTTCTTTCTCTGTGTATGCTCATAACATTCAGTTACGTTAACTTTCATGCTAATTTTTGTTGATTTAGATTGAATAATGTCTGCTGTGTGCTCTGGTGCATTATTACAGGATTTTGTTCAGGTGTAACCACCTGCGTTCTTGTAGGTTATTAGTGCTCCAGGATCTCTCCTTTGCAGTATTCTGTTTTCTGCAAGGAGAAGGTTCAGGCCATTGGACAAGGACTAAATAAATAAATAAACACATGGGTTTTGTAATGATGTTCAGGGAAAAGAATAAATCCACTGCAATTTGCCATCATAGCTCTGTCTGGGTTGCCTTACTGGGGCAATGAGTTTTGTAATTAATGATTCCCTTCATGTACGTGCAGTTCCTTCTGTCTCTTCAGTATTTAAGGGTTATGTATCTTTTGATCTCTTTAGAACTATTGATGATTGGCATGGTCATCTGTTCTCCAGTCTGCACTAATGGTTAAAAGCAAGAGCTAATAAGCTGTCTGTTATCAGTTTTCTTTGGCATCCCAAATTATGATTATTTACAATGTATATAGACTTTTTTTTTTAGTGATCTAGAGCTTTCACCTGGACTTGTTTGCAGGCACAAAGCCTCTTTAAATTTGTTTCTTCTTCTGTTTTATGTGTAATTAGCCAGGAATGGTTTTCTTCCGTTTTTGTAATAGACTGTTTCTGAAATTCCTTGTTGCTCTCCAAACAAATATAATTTTCCAGATTAGGTACAGCTTGCTTAATTGTTTGTTCCTTGAGGCTTACAAAGATTTTATCAGGCACAGCCTGAAAATCACTTGGGGTCTTCTGTGGCTCCTGGTGCGATAACNGATTTTATGGTTCATTTGTTGTTGAGGTAAATTTGGGCTCTATTAAGCACAAATATACAGCCTTTAAAGATATTCAGCCACCAAACCTACATTGAAATCAACGTCTAAATGCCTTTAGATATCTGGCCTGAAGGTGCCCATGTAAAATACATTAGCCATTCAGGTCTTGCACCCAGACCTGAATGCTATGCTCAATCAGACAGATGAATAAATTCATGCCTTCTTTTGTTTGGAGTTGCTGAACTGCCATTACTGCTGGCAGTTTTCAAGTTTAACCCCAACAAATATTGCAGATTATTTGCCTAATCTTATATATTTCTCAGCAGTGGCCTAAGATTTCAGTGAGACTTAAAAGTGTTCAGAATTTCACAGGTGATATTCAGAACCTTAGGACTAAATCAAATAACTTCCCATAAATCAGTCCTCACTTCTACATCTAGCTGTTACTGTGCTGTTTTGTTTTAAGCATATGGTTCGATTATACAGGAAATTTGCAGGAAACAGGAAGGTTGCTGAATAATAATGCACATTTAACACAGTAGCTGGTAATCTGTCCCTAGAAATTACAGCCTTACTGTGGCTTCACATGCTGTAAAACTATAGAATAATAAAATATTCTTTTTTCTTGACTTCAGTTATTTCCCATTTCTTTTAATTTCTTTTTATTTCATTTTCTTCTAATTCTTCTTATTCTAATTCATTTTGATAAATGAAAAATGATCTTAAAGGTACTCAGGATCGGAAAGCAAAGTCATATACAGTTCTGTTCTGTTGTATGCACAGGAATATAACTATACATTTAAATGTATGACAACCTGCTGCTTTTTCAAAAATTTGTTAAAGATGTTACAGTATTGTAATATATATAAAGCACTCAAATTTACTAAAAGTAATGAATTTCAAAGTGTTCAAAAGGAATAGACACTTTAGAAAAAATTAATTCCTTCAAGGAAATTGGATCTCTACACCTAGTTTGTACTTTCCAGTGAGTGAATGTGAGACATAAGCAAACTCAAGCTAACAAATGACATAGGATGCTAATTAAACACACAGATTAGTTCATTTAACATTGCATGTTAGATAGGTAATGGTTTTGCCATTACCAAGGGGTAATGGTTTTAAACTGAAAAAAGCTACTTTTAGATTAGATAGCAGGAATAAATTCTTTATGGTAAGGGTGGTGAGACACTGGAACAGGTTGCACAGAGAAGTTAATGCCCCATCCCTGGCAGCATTCAAAACAAGGTTGGATGAGGCCTTGAACAACCTGGTCTAGTGGAAGATGTCCCTCCCCATGGCAGGGGAGTTGGAACTAGATGATCTTTGGGATCCCTTCTAACCCAAGCCATTCTATGAGGCTGTGTTTCCTGTATTTATATGTTTGACTTGAAAACTATCAACTGTGTTCAAATGCGTAAGTCTTTCCTGTATGAAGCTGATGTCACAATTAAGTAAAGATGCATTAAGAATTGGCACATATCGCTGATAGGAATAGAGATAGGTATAGGAAAATAATGTAAATGTTAGCAGGGAAGAGGCTTTGTCTCATTGGAAAAATGTTTTTGCATTCAGTTCCAGAGAGCTGTGGAGTTGCCTGTGACTCGTACTGAAAAAGGGTCATGGAGCCTCCAGGCCTGCGTAACCTGAAGGAACTGAACCACAAACCCTTTCTCCAAGTAGCTTATTTAAAACTTAAAAATGGCAGAGTTATTTTAAAGAGCCAAACATAGTCAAAACTAAATTTTTACAGGAAAATGAAAACAGAGCCCTGTGTCCAACCCTGCTGATAGCAGATTTACCCTTCTGCAGAGAGCCAAACAGGCAGCAGAGAAGGGAGAAATCTGATAGTATCTCCCTTCTGAGAGGCCAATGTGGACACCAGCATCGCCTCATGTCCACCTCCATTTGGCAATTGGTCATCACATGAAATCAAAGATGCTGCTTTTTTGCAAAGGTATAGGTGCAATTTCAAGTTAGTATTAGGGATCTCTTGAGCTAATTAGGAGTAATCTGTGTAGAAAGGAGAAGTAATTCTCTAAAAGCTCCTGTGATTTTTAACTTATAAGACTGACAGATCTCTAGTGCATATATTTTTCATAGATGTTCTTGTTCTTAGCAGGATAATCTACAGTTCAGTGACTAAGGACCTTAATCTATGCCACGTTGTTCATGTTTTTGTTCAGACAGCTGTCATCCTCAAATATCTTTAAATCCCTTTAGAATCTCATCAAAGCATCTGTAACCTGCATGTTCCACTGTCTTCTTATCCATTTCCCTCCCAAATTAAAATTGTGTTAAATAACACTGATCTGATACTTACCCTGGAATATACTTAATGTATATGTTTTTTCCTCCAGCTCACTGACTACTAAATATTACAATATTAATTAGTTATATCTACATGATCAGTGGCCTTATACTGTGTAATACAGCAGAAAGCATTGTTACCACATAGTGACTCTGTTAGGTATTGGTTATGTCTATAGCTATAACTGTGTGTCAGTAAGTATCCCTTGCTCCTTTATTTCCTTACAGAGTCTGTGTGTTAAGGGCACATGTTAGAAGATAACTGACATCAAAAGCAGTTTACACTCTTCCGTCAAATTCATTATGATTTTTCTCCTTACATCTTTCTCTTTTAAGTTAGTTGGTATTATGTCCACATTTTGGTCAACATAGGTTCTCAGAAACCTTTCTTTTTAGTATAACTCTTGACATTCACATGAGAATTAGCTAATCAAGATTAGATAATATCCTGGGATCAGCTAGAATAGGGTTAACTTTGTACAAAAAGTGGGAAGGGGCCACACCCAAGACAGACAACTAAATCAGCCAATGGGATATTCCATAACATATTAACACCATGCCCACAGGGCATGGGACAGAGCTGGAGCTGGGCACAGAGGGACAAGGATGGTGGTGGTTTCTCAGAGGCTTTTTTTTTTTTTTGGATGGTTTTGCTGGTGCAAGGGGACAACTGATTTTGGCAATTTGTGCAGTGTGCATGTTGGATGAGGGATTGTGTTTTGTCTCACTTGTTTATAGACATTACTTAGTTTTCTTGTTAATCCTTTTGTTACTCCATTCTTTGTGTTATTCTGTTAAACTTTCCTTATCTCATCCCATGGGGTTTGGCATTTTTGCTCCCCCTTCACCTTCCCCTCCCTCCCCATATCAGGGGGATGTGAGGGGTGCAAGGGTATTGCTTAAGTGGCTTTCATGGTTGCTGACTGGAGAGGCTTAAACCACAACAGTCTTTTGGCACCCAGTACAGGGCAAGAAGGGTTGAGATACTTAAAACATCTGACCAAAGTGTGTTAGAACAATTCTGTTATACATGTTTGGCATTAGTTAAGTAGTCCATGTTCATAACGTTGATTGATTTGTTCTCACAATTCTGTTACATAAATCCTTGTGTATTCCCTGTGGTGATGCTTATCATCTTGGGGAAATGGATCAGGTCTATCATATTGCTGCATTGGATATTGTTGACTTATGATTGTAGCACTGGTCACAAGGTTGAGCTGGTATTTGTATGCAGCATGGTCATTTGTTAGTAATCCTATCCAATCTATGAGTGAGACAGGGGAGGAGACCTTCTCAACTTCTCAGAATTTTGACTACTGTCCAAACACCCAAGCCAACATACTCTTGTTACTGTATCTCCTGAATGTGTCCCAAGTCTTGTACAGGGTTACACAAATTTTTCCCGAGAATACCACCCAGAGAATGCACCCTGAGGCTGCATACTTATGAGTGGCAGGGTGTGTGGGAGAGTATAGGCAAGTGCATAGGACAGTGACCATCTCCAATATTTTGGAATTTCATCCCTGAAAAGTGCAGAATCCTGATAAACTAGTAAAGTATTTGGAAAAAGTACATTGTTAACCTGGCAATTCCCAAAAGACACAAATCACACAATGTGGTGGGGCCTGGTTCATGCCTACCAAGTCATTTCAACACTATTTAGTGCCCTCAAGGTGAAGGGGAAGTCCCTGCACCTAAAGACAGACTGACTCGCACTGAAGATACTCAAACCCTGGCATCAGATGTTACTACTACACCAGAGAGTCAACCTGTGCAGGTATCAGTTGCCTTTATACAAAAAAACAAATATACAAGAAGGTTAGTTAGCGTTGTGAGGGATGGCGATGAACCAGGGTCAACACAAGAGCAGGAGGAAGAGCCAGAGTTAATCACCTGATCCCTATCCCTAAGTGAGCTGCAAGACATGCAAAGGGATTTTGACCACTGTCCAGGTGAGCACATTATCACCTGGCTGCTCCAGTGCTGGGTAACAGGGAATTAGTTTGGAATTAGAGGGTAGAGAGGGGCCTGGGATCCCTGTTGAAGGAAGGCGGCGTTGACAGAGTAGGAGGGCTTGATCTTACTTCTGACAAGAAGTGGGTGATTCTGATCAGGTTTAGTATCAATACTAAGTGAGTGATAGTTACAAGGGTTTAAGAGGGCAGGATTAGAATTAGAAAGAGAGGTATGTGAACTGTAATGAACCACAAAATGAACGTCAGTCAGTAATAGCAGCCTACTCCAAACTTTGCACTGGATAGTAGCAATGAGCATACATAATACCTCACATATGTATCATAACATTTTGTCATCATTGTCAAGACCTCTGTTAATGTAGTATATTAGACACTGCACTTCAAGAAACTTGTCAAGTTCCTCAGCAAAAAAATGATCACATCCCTATAAACCATTGTAAGTGGAGATCTCTAAGGGAGATGGAGAACTGAAGGTACATGTGGTTTCATTTCTCCAATCATGAACGGTTGGCATGAAGAGGAAAGGAACAAACTGTTCTTCATTGAGAATCAGGTTGGAAATAATGGACTTGCATTGCAGCACAGGAGAGTTACGTTATACATGAAGAAAAGCTCACTGATGGCAAGCTGAGTTAAGCCTTGTGTAGATTGCTTTGCAGAGTTTTGATATCACTATCACTATATGTTTTAAAAATCAGCTTAGGCAAACTTATGACCAAAAATTAAAAACCAAAAGGTGTAGCTAGTTTTTCTCTGAAAATGGGGATGGCTTTGATGATTTGCCAAGATTCCTTCTATGATTTATATAAACAGAGTGACTTCTTGAAAAGTAACATCTCTGTGCTGGTGGGCTTGGCATTGTAAGTCAGCCACTTCTTTAGCATTTTAGTGCCAGCAGCTATTGCTGCATCAGTGTAGGGAGTATGTATAGAAATTATTCTAAAGGAATTCCCCTTGGGTCAGCTTTATTTGCAATAGCATTGTTGCTATGCCTGAAAAATGAATGATGTTCCTTTCTGAATGTTCTGCAAAAGGTGGAGGCCTATTGAGATAGCATGCAGTATGGGTTCATCAGCATGGACATTGGTGGGTTGGCACATAAACATAACATCCTGTGTGTCACTGAGAGTAGAGAATAAACACCATTTCAGTCACATGAGCACAGCTCAGTTCCGAAGCTGGTTTAATGTGAATTAAACTATTCCATATAAAACATCTTTCTATCTTCCACTATGCTTTCGTCGACTTGATCTGCAGATTGCTTCTCACTAAAGTGAAGTTCAGTCAGTTAGTCAATAACAAAGTCTTCCTCAAATTCTTTTGATTAAAAGGCAAAGAAAAAAAAATTGCTGTTAGTGTGTTTCTATTCTTTGTGGGTAGCTGCTTAAAAGGTTGGTATCTCCATTTTAACCTTTTTTTTTTTTTCCCCAAATCCCTCAAATGAATGCCATCATGTCCTAGGGATCTACTGCTTAAACCTTTCTCACATTGCTCCATAATTTCCTACTTGCATAATTTCAGTTTCTGTCAAGATCAGACTGTGATTGCTTGTGTAAATCATCTTTTGAATATGAATTTTCATGTCATTCCACAGTAAAAGCTAATATAATGACATTCTGCTTCCCTTTAATTGCTTCACTTTCCTCTTTGTAATCATAACAAACATTAAGGTTACTGCTTTTGATGGAAATAGGAGGTCTGCAATTCCTGTGACATGCAGTGGAACCCATTTGGCCTCGTTCTGCTGTCATGTGAGCTTGTCATTACTCTACGGTTTATAAGTTCAAGTAGTTACTCATGATTTATAAAGGTGTAAATGGAAATGTGGAGAAAAATTTTTAGTGTCTCCCCCCTCCCCCCCCCCCCATCCCCTTGGAATTTTTCATCTATCCATACTAGAAGGATTAAATTTGTTCTGTTCAGTAATACAATATTTCTGCAAAATTACCTGTATTCTTTTTAGTGGATTATCGAAGAATATTTCTAACATTTTCAAAAGTATTTAAATGATGAAAGTCCTAATTCCATGACTTATAATGGCCAGAATAACTCCGAAACTAGATGATTTTCTCCAGCATAAATCAGTCTGCACTACTAGTTTCATGCTGCTATGGTTTGACTGCTTTCAGTGCTAAGAATAGCGTGGCTATACACTACACAGACCATAAGAATCAATATTTCTCTTTTTGCCAATGTTTCATGCTAATTGAATGATTTATAGACAGTCCATATGTGAAAACTAAGGCATATTACAGCTCAGTGGTTGAACATTCAGCAGCAAATTGTTGTATTGCATGACTGAAACCAGGCACATGAAGGTGGATCTCTTGCATCCTCCCCAGGTGAGTGTGCTGACTGAATTTCATCTGTATGACCTAAACACTTCTTTCCTGCAAATGTGGAAAATAAAATTTTTGTGAAACCACAGGACATGCAGTTTCTTCAAAGATACCCGAAAAAAAAGAAATTTGAGATAACATGTGTTGTATTTTTAATCAGTAAAGCAATTTTTGTCCTTTATGTTCTCCCCTCCCACTGTGACTGAAAGGGCTGAAATGTATTCAGTTGTAATAACTGTGTGAAATACAAGGAGCTGCTTAGTAACTTGTAAAGCTTTTCCCCATCTATGAAAAAAGGCTATGACAGCTATCTCTAAACCAAAATCTGTATCTGAAATTTAGATTTCAGATGTTTTAATCTAGAAGTAGAAATACAACTGCCATTAATTGTGTTTCCAGAAAGGTTGTAAGGGGGTTGGAGAATGACGCAGTGGCTGAGGTGTATTTTGACAATCAGAAAATCTTGCTTTTAATCTCAGGTTTAGGACCATGAGCTTATCAAATAGTATCGACGAACCTCAGATATTTTTATCCATCAAATGTGATTGGTAGCATCTTTTTGTTTGTTTGTTTTGGTCTTCCATAGCGAAGATTCTGGATTAAGTTTTGTTTGAGTGGATTTCACTATTGAAGATATCTATTGAATTCAATGGCTTGCCAACAAGGATCAGGGCCTGCAGAAGGTTTTGATGATACTTTATTTGGCATTAATGAGACCAGGAGTTGGCCTTCAGTACTTTTATGGTGACATAATGTGATAGCAGAATCATAACAGATATAGACAAAAAAATCTCAGAACTCTAGTCCTTGTTCTGTGCTTAACCCAAATGAATTTAGAACACAAAGCCATATGTTTCACTTCTTCCTCATCTGTCAAATTTTGTGTGTCTGAGTTTGAATACTGTGAAAACAGCTTTTCACAGCCCTAGAAAAAAAGGTTTCATGTAAAAACTTGTCAAATAAATTTTAATACATGACTTCAATTTCATAGAATTCTCCTAAACTCATTTTACACATATACATGTATCCACAAATTTTAGTGACATCGCTCATAGCCTGCTACTGTGTTTAATAACATGCACTCCCTTATAGGAGGAGATGGGACTGGTCTGTGATTTTTCTGAATTGATTGTGTGTGCATATTTAGAGATTGGGCGGGGGAGGGGAAATTGAAAAAAAAAATGTGTATGTTGGTAAGTGTATAAAAATGAAGAAATTACAATATTTAAACTGCATATTTTATTTTTCTTTGCTTTTAGGCAGCAAACCAGTAACCAGTCTTCTCCTGTGGTGCCTGATTTTCTTGAAAAACAAACAAAAAAGGTGCTACTGAGTTTATATTGCAAAATAACATCACATTATAACTTCAGATTCCTGAGTCCACAGTTCTGCAATGTGTTCATGGCTGCTTGGCACAGCCATCTGAACATGAGACTGTTAGTGATGTTTTGAAGTCTTTGAGACAAAAGCCTGCTTGCTAAGAACTTTAGTTCTGTAGAAAGACAGGGAGGTACAGTGAATAAGAGAATCAAAAGGCTGGAAATTTGCTGCTGAGAATAAATGCTAGCTACTCCCTGAGGTGATTTGTCTGTGCACTTCACTTTCTACAGATGTTAGAGACTCTTTTTTAGTAAGGACCTGAGGTTCTTTGGTAGCACTTTGATATCCTGCTTGAATTCAATATGTGAAATGGAGGAGTCGCTCTGTGACTTGGAGCACAGCATAGTCTTTGAAGTCTGATCCAATTTTTGCTGCTTACCATTTGATGTTGAAAGGATGAAATGGAGAAAATGTACAGTTTTTGCCAGTAACTCTGCTGAGCATATGTAAGATTAAAAAAACAAAATCCCTTGGATGATGTACTTAGAAATGTTAAGCAGATTAATACCTTCCTATAGCTTTTTTCTAAAGATACAAATTAACTATGAGAGGAAATCAGCATACAGTGCATGCTATAATTTAACTGCATGAGCAAAGTGGATAAATAAGTTAAATGGAAAAAAATAAATAAATGTTTGTGACATGGATACTAAGTCAGTGTTGCTGAAAGCCACATGAATCTTGTGTAACTTAAATCTAGAATTAGACCTTTCACAGAGTCACAGAAAATAAGAAGTTTCTTTCTGTGAGATCATAACTATAAGTTATCATGGCAGAGTGAAACCAATACATTTCTTATGTGCTTAAACCAGCATTCTTTATTCCAGAAGGATTTGGACGAGGTTTCTGCTTCTCCATTTATTCGAAAGCATTCACTTGAAATGAATGATTCACCATCAATTAGCCAATCCCTAATTGCAGACCATCAGTTGTCAAGTCCCTTGAGATCGCATAAAAAAGGAGGTAAGAAATATAGTAAAGTAACAGAGATCTGTTGTTTGCTATTTATAATCTACATGTTGTCAGCATGTAAGTTGCTTTATATATTGATGAGGTCTTTAAACAGTCCCTTGGAAGGCAGGAAACAGAAAGGAACTAACTTTCTTCTACATATTTTCAACTTGGAAATAAAAAAACCCCTTAAGTACCTAAATTACAGAAGAAGAAGTATAAAGATAAATACAGTTTCTACTGAAAATCTAGTTAATAATCTAAAAAAACCACCTTTTTAATGAAATCAATTTGACTTTCAAGAGCTTCAGCTTTCCTTTGCCTTCCAGCCTCAAAAGTGGAAGGCAGTAATGAAATCTCTTGTGTTTGGCAGAATGAAACACAGCTTGTTTGTTTACATGCACAAAGACCCAGTCATCAACACAGGAAAGTCTGCAATAATTCTGCAATCTGTGCAATGTGTTTTTATTTGCTGATGTGTTGTTTTTGCAATGATTAGTAACAGTTTAAAAACTTGAAGTAAAACATGATGACATTTGAGTTTTTACTGGTTTATCTTTGAATAGTCCAGAAAATCATTACCTATCAGAATGCTTTTCTCTATTCTTGTGGTATTGTGTCCTTGCAAATCTGTGAATACAGACTTTAGTTCTGGATCATACATAGAATGCCTTCCACAGTTTAAGATGAAGTAGGTTGATAATGTGATATCTGTAATTAGAGCCAAGATAGAAATGATAATACATTAATTTCCGGGTTATTACTGAAAATTAGTTGTTTATAATTTTGTGCCATACAAGAAATTTCTGTTCATATATTTAGTGGGACACCTTTAATCTTGTAAGTCTACAAATATTTACCTGAATACTGGAGCCCTGATTCTGAAATTTAAGTGTTTAAACTTTACATAGTTCAGTTAAATAGTTTACAACATAAAGGTAGGAAGACAGGTATTTATACGGAGATCACTCTGCTACAGGAAATAATGCAAATCCAGTATTTTTAGTCTTCTACACAGGCGTAATGTGCTTTCCATGCTAAAAACAGAATAGTATGTAAACACAGCAGGTTGAGATACTCATTATTCTCTCTTGATGAATTTCGGTCTGTATGGGTTTTGAATCCATAGCATGGGACTGCAGGAAATGTGCACTGCTATCTTAATTTATTGCATGTTAAACAATAAACCTGTCAAACAGAAATATCTTCATTACAGCAAATTGTCTTGAGGAAAGCAGTCAGAGTCCTAATCTGTCATCCTTACTCTCACTGGATATTTGGAGAAGAGATAAATGCAACATTGATCAGAACTATTTAAGAAGCATGTACATGTAAATGAATAAGCATGCAAATACAGAGAAGTAAGGAATTTCCTAGTTAAGCATGAAGATATTCAGATAGATGATCATATAAAACACACTTCAATGAGTAACTGCTAATGAAGTAAACCTGCTGAAGAATAATAACTTCCTTGGATTCTTTTAAAAGCACAGCCTGCATTTGGAAATTCGTGTGCTTTCTCATGCTGCTCAGTCTGTCTTCATTCTTATTGTGAAAAATATACTCTTAGACCCTTTGTGAAAATCAAATGAAACAGCAAATATCTTCTTGGAATAAGAACACATGTATAAAATGTGATTTATAATGTAAGGCTATATTACGTAAACTGTTACTTGCACAAAAAAGCTGTCCACTAGGTGGTTTAAACAATGCAAAGACTGTTATTTTTCATAGTGAAACATTATTCTGCAATGTTATCGATTGATTTTTAATTCTCTTTAAGTTACATGACAGGCAGAGCTAGTCTGTCAGCCTGGTGGCAGGCTGTGGACCTGGAACACAGAGGCCAACAGGAAAGAGACTGTGACAGGTTCCTGCAATTGGTCTATGACCCAGTTATGAAGCAGTGTTGATGTTTGCTGAAGGAGAGTCTCTATCCAGGCTTAAGCACAAAGGGAAAAACAGGCTGCTTATTTGACCTGAGGCCTAGACAGGTGAAGCTCTAGTGCAGTCAAGACAGAACACAAAAGGAAAAAATGGTTGATATGAGTTTACATATTTCTGTATTGATCAATCAGACTATTCACTCACATCTTGTTATCCAGCTGTCTAGTAGCACAGGCTGCCCATTCTCAGTAGAAGCTGGCAAAAGAAAAATAGACCAGGAAATTTCCACAAAGATCCTGTGAAGACTATGCTGTGGAATTAATGCAGAAACAAAGGCCTCTTTTTCACTTCAAAAGCCTTTACACTAGGTCATAGAAGGATTGAGCAGTCTGGCCAAACTGCATGCAGAGCAACTTAAGTGTATGCACGCACTGTGATTGCGTAGTGTTACAAGGGCTGGCTCTACTCTTCCTATGCTCTGCCAGAGTGGTAGGGCAGGACTAACAGCAAAGCCAAGGATTCCCTCCAGTGTTCTCTTTTTGACACACTACCTGTGCATAGAGAAGACTCCAATCAATAGTAAAACTTAAGCCAGAAGTTAATTGTTCTAGTCACAATAAAGTAGTACTGAAAGAATCAATATAATGTAAATCTAATCTCTAGAAGCCAAGTAGTGATATTCCCTTAGATGAGATAGATAGAGACAATGTTTGAAATGACTAATAGAAGTGAATGCTTCATAGGAAATTGGCAAATGTAGCTTTGCCTCAGAAGTAACTATGGACAATTTTCCGAGGTGCGAAGGAACAATGTTTGTGAAACGGAAGTTAATAGTATTTCTGCATTGACCAGAGGATGGCATAATTCTTAATGATAACACAGCGATTTTGAACAAGTTAGAAATATGTAAAAAAGTCTCTGGCCGTGGGCATTCTTTTGTGGGAGAATATTGTATGTCTTCTAATGTTCAATTTATACCTTACACCTCACACTATTGTCTGCAATGATGGAACTTTGAGGGAGGTAGAGAAATTTGTCAGGGTTCTGAGAGATCTGGAATTACGCAAGCTGCAGTGTCTGTAGCCACAATACAAGGCTGAGATAATGAAACTTGTACTATAGCCAAGTTTACTATAGTATTAATAGGCTATTTACAATATAGCCTTTAATTTTAGATTCCTTAATCTTTTATAGTCTTAAAACTAGTGGAAATTGGGGCCTGGCATGTTTAAAGGTGGGCTCCCACTAAGTCAGTGATGCACTTTGAATGTTTACTTTGCAGTATGTATTTTTACTCTCATGTTGATAATTTTTATCTTCCTTTTTTGGTAAACCAATCATAAAAATGTGATTTGGTGAATGTAGTTGTGTTGGGTTTGGAGATAGAGAATCGCTGTTTATCACACTATTGGAGGGCAAGTCAATAATGAAAAGTGTTATTGCTTCATGGGGAGGAAGGCTGCTGGGCCCCTCAAACAGAACTATGGACAAGTATTACTAAGGGGCATTGTGGGCCTGGGAGACATCATTCCCAAAAGTTACTCTATGGTTATCACACAAATAATATTTACAAGTTTATCACCTTAAACAGAAAATTTAAAATAATGGTAACTTCATTAATTTTTAGGGCTTAACTCCAGTTTTAAAGAAGTGACCCAACTTCAATTCTATCAGAACCATAATCATGTTAAAACAGTCAAGCCACAGAGAATGTACTTAGATGTTTGGTCTTTGGTTCAGAGTAGAGTTTTTTCTGAGTTGGAGGTTGTTATTGAAAATACTCTAAGCTCCCTCAATCTCAGACTCAGAGTACAGTACTGATTTGGTGTCTTGCACTTGCAAGTGAAAGGTGCTTAAATATAGCGAACCATCTTATTCTACATGGTAGTTTAACATTGTAGCATAATTTTGACTCTCATCTCATTTAATTCCTATTTGTACGTTGTTTTAAAAAAGATAACAGCAGTGGCAAAGCAATAACTATTAGTAGTTTGTAAATGGGGGCACTTTGTATACTTTGATTTACAGAAAGTCAATATTGTACCATGACTGTAATAGGTGTTATGGTAAAGAACAGGCAATATCTCACACAAAATATAGTATCAAGATCTGGATGCCTTGTAACCAAAGATGGCACTTCACTTTCTGTGATAGACAGATATCAATCCAAGGTATTCAGTTGTTTCTTTCTGTGTAACTCAGCTTCCTGTTTGATTCCATTATAGCAAACCTTCCTTTCTAAATGAAAACCAAAACTGCTGCTGCATAATGTAGTGTGAAATGCTGTGTGGACTTTCAGCTAGTTCTCACTGGCAGATGGGATGATACTGACACATGGATGCCATTGATTTCAGAATCCTATCATTCAGGATTTTAAGAGAAAGAATTTGTAATCTGTTTAGAATTATTTTTGGTTGTCTAATCTGGAGTTTAGTTTAATCATTTTTAAGCCCCCCCCCCGCCCCGAGAATAATTTTACACTGAAGGAATGTAAATACTTAAAAACTTGGCTATAGTCAGTAGAATTGTAACTGAGCAGAGTTGAGTCTCTTGGTCATAAAAAAATTAACATGAAAAATTCCCTACATATCTGGAGTTTAGGGGCAGAGGATTTGAGTGTTGGGGGGGGGGGGGGGGT
>VWZO01013457.1:0-16854 GCA_013396975.1 Bucco capensis
TCGTTATTTCATCCAAACCATAACACTTGTTCTTATTCCTGAGGGTCCAAAAATGAATAAGGCAAGAGGCACTTTACAATGCAAAATGAAAAGAATGAATTCAGTAATAAACATGTGAGGTAGTTAAATATGTGTGATTTTGTGAGTGTCAAAAAAGCTATGTATAAAAATATCTCCATTTCCAAGACAGCAAAAATCACAAATTAGTAAATCTCTAGAGAGGAAAAAAGATAGAGAAATTTACACTAGCTTGAAAACTATAGAAAGTGTTCAACTGTGCAATATCAAGCATAATGGGTGTCAAATGATGTGTGTTCATGAGAAGATTTATTTAGAGGCCAAAATAATAGTTTTTATATAATTCTTCCATTACCTTACTGTGTAATACCTTTTACAGGCACTCTGCATAATGCCTTTTATTGCTGGAATGTCAACAGAGATAAATTCAGAAACAATCCTAGAGTAAAAGGACTTTATAAAGTTTATGATAATTGTGAGAAGTACTGATTAAATAAATTTTTCTACACAAGTGAACATTCTGACCCTACTCCCCATATAACCTTACCTCAGATGCATAGATAATGTTAAGCAAAAACACAAAATTCTACTTTTTCTTTTAGACAGTGATAACTTACAGAACTGTTTGCTCATATATCCCGATAAGAACGTTTATTATTTAGTAATAGCAATTTCAAGTAATAGAGAGCCCTGAAATAGCACAGCTTGAAAACACGAAAGTCTAAATTGATTGATCATCCAGAATGGATTATAGAAAGGCTGGTAGAAATATAAATGGAGAAAAACAAGTCAAATGACTTACAATTTTTATGCAAATAATTCCCGGAATTTGCAGAAAGCAGAGAGTACTCAGAATATTTTAGGACTTCATCAATTATATGAATCTTTCTACCAAGGAGGCTTGATGATTTAAAAACTAAAATACATGCACAATTTGATGCAGGTGAATATTTCTAGACAAATTGAGTGCATATTTAAGTCAGAAGAGTTAAATGGGTTATCTAGAATGTTCAGAGCAGGTTTTTATGTTTGTGGATATACTGGAGAAGAAAGAACGGAACAAGATTTTAAGTTTATAACATAGTCTTTAAGTTCCCACTTTTAAACATTATTTCTTTAGGTTTATTTCTTTTATTTCTCACTTGGCCTGTTCAGTCTGGAGAAGAGAAGACTGGGGGGGGGGATCACATTGCAGTTTATAACCTCCTCACCAGAGAGGGAGGAGTGGGGGCTAAGCTCTTCTCTTTAGTGGACAATGACAGGACATGGGGGAATGGAATGAAGCTGTCCTGGGGGAAGTTCAGGCTGGATGTTAGGAAAAAGTTTTTCACCCAGAGGGTGGTGGAGCATTGGAACAGGCTCCCCAGCGATGTGGTTGTGGCTCCAAATCTTGTGGAGTTTAAGAGACGCTTGGACAATGCCCTTAGTCACCTCGTGTGATCTTGGGGTTTGTCCTTTGCCTAACAGGAGTTGGACTTGATGATCCTTGTGGGTCCCTTCTAACTCAGGTTGTTCTATGATTCTATGATTCTAGGTGTTTGTATGCATAATTTCTGTCTATCACCTACTAACTTCAGAGTGTAAACTCATTCAAACTCATCTGAGCAGTGAAAAGTAGAAGGATAACGAAGTTCACGATGTCATGTGAAATAGAGCAGCTTGCTAGAGAAGAATGAGCAACTTACTTATATTCCAGGATCCCCAGGAATAAAGTGGTGGGTATTGAGCCAATCTCTCTCTCTGAAGCCTGGTTGCCCAGAAAGCATAGTCACATGACACTAGATATCCTCAGATATAGGCAGTAGATAACAAGAAATAACACTCAGAAACAGATTAAACACAAACCCATACAAAATCAGATACCATCACACCCTTTATACACAGAAGAGCTGTTAAAAAAACCCTGTGTATACATACCCTTCCCTTCAGACTCAAGAATAAGATGTTCAAATTATTTCATTTGGACAGCTTATCAAACTCAGATATTTACAATTAGTAAAAAAGACTAATTCTAAACATCAGTGACAAAGTCATGGCTGGGTCAAGAATGAATCACAACTAAGAAAATGCAGAGTCACTGCCCTTTGGCGTTTTTAGTTTGGTCCTTTACTTTCTTCTAAACAACCATCAGGATTGCATGAAAAAGTCATCATTAACTGCAGGTTTTAAAATATGCCTTATCAAAGCAAAAACAATTTAGTGTAATTCTGACATTATTTCATATGGGAAAAATAAAAATTAGCTGTACCAAATTACCTCCTGTCTTAGGATACAAATTTCAGCCTTTGTCGAGTGCTTGTCTCAGTTGGTCTTCCTTTCCCACATTCTGTGAGTGACAGTTTTTAAATTAATAGCAACTGCATATCACACATAAAAGACAACTGAAAAAATAAAAAGCACACAAACATGTTGATGGCTGAAGAGTTTGACCATATTGTTATTCAAAAGCAGAGCAGTTAACACTAGACACAGAAGCCTGACAACCCTAATCCATTCTCAATGAGAAGTGTTTTCCCTTATATTTTTCTGGTGTGAAGATGCATGTGTCCTTTAAAACAAAATAAATCCATATTTTGTGACTCTTAAGCAATAGATTAATTGACAGACTTTTTTTGTCTAATGTGCATCAACCAGGACTGGGCTAGAATAGGACTACTTCCAGTTTAGTGCAACAGTCTGTGAAGGACTTTGCAAAAAACTCACAACCAGTGTCGTAAAACACATTTAAGGCAGTGAGTTAAGGAGCGAAAAGAAATGAGAAAACAAATCAAACAGAATGAAGGTAGATAGGAAACTTTCTAAGGCAATCTGAGCTTCTATGCAAAAACAGTTCTAACTTGGAATAGCTCTTTATAGAGCTGGTTATCCTTTTCTGCTCTTTAGGACAGGAACATGGGATGGAGAAGTACTGAAGTAAATGTCCTGGTGTGACTGAACTGCCTTCTGGAAAGAGACACTTTAGCTACTAACATGTTAAGGATTTTATTCCTATTTCCTCTCATTCCCAATATGGGCACAGTTTGCACAAAACAATGAAAGTATACATTGACCAATAGCGATTAAGAAAAGGTTTTGACAAGAGAAATTGCATTTTTTGTCTGCTGCTAGAAAGACATTAACATCCTGGTAGTGGTCCTTCTATTCTTTGTGGGTGGCATAAAACTTTTCATGGATGGATTTTGACTGTACCCCTTGTGTCTACAGCACAACAGCTGAGGTGAAAGCCACTTCAAACACTTTCTCCACTACACAGTAGGAAATTTTATATAAACATCAATTTGTATTTTTATTCTAGGTTCTGTATGATACAAAGATAGGGGAACCAGCCACAACTAAAGAGAATAAATACTGGTTGTGAAAATTATTCTACAGACAATATTAATATGGGCCACATACTGTGTTGTGTTAGTAAAAGTGTAACCAGTGAATAGAACAGTCTGAACTTTCCCCTCTGACATGGGTGAGGTCACATCTGGAGTGTTCTGTGCAGTTCTACACTCGCCAGCATAATAAGTACACAGGCTTACTGAAGCTAGTCCAGTGGAGGGCCACAAAGTAGCTTATGGAGCTGGATTGCCTGCTGTACGATGAGAAGCTGAGAGAATTGGAGGTTTTAGCTTATAGAGAGGCTTAAAGGGGACATTTTTAATCTCTGGAACTACCCAATGGGAGGAGATAGAGAAGAAAGGAGACAGCACCTGTTGGAGATATACATTGGAACAATGGAAAGCAACAGTCGCAAGCTGAAAAAAGGAAATTCTGATGAGATATTAGAGCTGAGGCTAATTGAACGCTAATCACAGTGAGACTAGTCAAACAGCGAAGCAGGGACCCAAAGAGGCTGTGCAAGTTTAGTCCTGGGAGATGTTAGAAGTTAACCTGACAAAGCCCAAGGCAGCTAGGGGATCCTAGTTTAAGGAGATCAGATTAGGTGATTTATGTACAGCCGTTCCAACAATATATATTCTAATATTTTACTTTATGGATAAATTTGGAAATTATAAGCTGCAAGGCGTAATCAGGAAACAAAAGAGGCTTTGTCAATCAGTTTAATCACATGTAACTATTAGCCCAGCTCTGTGAAAACCTCTGAGTTTAATCTCATCCTAATGAGTTTCAAGATGCAAATTCTAAATCAAATCAAGACTCTGAATCTTCTCAGATTTGCCCCACAAAGTAGTAGTTAAATGGCTAGGCCAACTACTAATCTAGTGACAGACATTTTCTTATTACCTCCTCTTTTGCCCCCACCTCACCCCAGGAAGGGAACTGGAGATAAGAGATCTGGAGAGTCTTGTGGATTGGAAAAGAAAAACTAAAACTAATGAAAATAATAATAAAATGGAAGATATATCAATATATACAAATACATACAAATCTAATACTAAATCCAAACCCCCTTGATGGCAACTACACCACTGTCACCACAGATACTGTGGCAGAAGGATTCAGTAGCAGATGGGAACCAGAGTTAGTGGCTGGATCCTGAAACTGGATTTAGGAACTCTCAGATCACGATCAAAGGGAGAACAGACAGATTCCTCTAACAGCAGATTCCAGCCATTGAAGAAAAGAAGAAGGGAAAGAAGAAGGAACTGACCCTCTCCTTTATACTGAATATGACGTATATTGAATGGAATACCTTGTTAGGCACTTTAGGGTCACATGAACTCTCCGCTCCTCCCTGCAGGTGCAGCCTGTTACCCTGTACACCCCCTGCCCCATAAGGTACACAAGAATTAGCAGTGACCTGGTCTTCATACCAATCCTTGGTAGTAAATCTAAATGTTAGGTCTTATTACTGCTAAAAGCAGGCCTTGTCAGTGAAAACATGCTGTTAATTTTTTAAAGTGCAGTTACTTAGAGCTTTAGCTGAAAAGTAAAATAACTGAACAGAGTTAGTTTTGTTCTAACTCAAACCAGGATATTCAATATTATTAATCAGGCTGCCAAAGCCTGTAAATCCTGACAAGTTCACACATATTTTAAAACATGCAGGTAGTTATGATCTCATCAAATACCCTACATAGGACCTAATAAAAACATCAATTTAGAAATCAAGATCTGGTTCAATTTTCTTTTCTTGTTCAATTTTCTAAACTCTGTGAGTTCCCATTGTGAGTTGTGTGAATCTATACTTAACAAAGCTGTCTTCTTAAAAGACAGAAATAATGACACGTCTGTTCCTGTTTCATGAAGCAGATCCTTTGGTATTGAGGCCAAAATAATTAATATTAAATATGTTACTACCCTAGGCTTTGAAAAAGAATCTTGTTTCATTTCCTAGTTACATGGGTAGGGCTCTTTTCATTTGAGTTTGCCTGACGGTTCAACAAACCATCTTCCTCCTAAACTTGTTCTTCATATTTTTTATCTACCACTATTCATCCATTCCTAATTATTGCCCAGGCTTTTACGAATGACTCAAACATCAAGCATATGCATTCATTTGTGCTATTTTATGAAAAACCACTTCCTTGGTTGCTGACATAAAATATTTATGACAACTTGTTAGAAAATCAGATTTGCCCAACAAAGTTCACAGAGAAAAGTCTATTAAAATAGCCATCGACAAGGATTAAAAACAAACAAAAAAGTCCCAACCCTTATGGAACTCTTTCATACATTTCAAGGGATAGGAAACACTTTGAAGTTTGTAAGTCAAAGGCTACATACAGGGATCACAGTGCGGTGTCAGCCAAGCAAAGGAAATGTTGTAGAGATCCAAAGAAAGTTTCATGGTTCCCCTCACCTCACTGCTGAGCCTTTGCGACCTTTTTTGACAAAGGGAAGTTACGGGAGCCAGGTTTGACCAAGAGAAACGGTGAAGGCAAATCAACAAAGGAAGGAATATGACCCTGCCTAACAGAACAAAACAAAGGAAATGTTTCGTTACATCTCAGTAGGCCCACTGTGACCATGCCAGAACATCGCTTATGCTGCAACACAAGGGTTTATGCCTTCACACAACATTTTGCTCTTCCCAAAAAAATTACAGAGGCCAAATTAGTCCTCAGCCTAAATTACGTATGTGAACAGTCATTAAACAAAGCCTGAGGATGCTTTGACTAGTGCAAGCACAGAGCACATGTAACTGCATGGAAGTACCTAAGATACACAGGGAATGGAAAGATATGAACCTCTCAAACCACATTCACTCTTGGAAAAATAATGGAGCCTTAATACTGTGGTCTTTTTATACCTTTACTCTTCTGTTCTTTATGCCTTCTGTCAATCTTTGTCTCACATTTTTCCTTATATTTTTCAGAATAACATATAGACTTAGAGGGATGACATAGATTCAGATCGGTAGAAATTAAACTGTGTATGTTTGCGAACTGCCAAAATTTTTTCCTAATCTTTCCTCTGTTTTAATTCTTCATAAATGTGAGCTTTCACAGTCACTCAGTTTCATGTCCACTTAAAGCAAAGCTTTAAAAAATTTTATACTCCAAAGATATTTTTCAACTACCAGATTTTCACCAAGGTTAATTAATATAGACTGTATGTACACAGTCATAATGATTTCTGCATCAGCCCAGAAAGAGTTGCCGTTTTAACAATATTTTGCTGTATTTTCCTAGAATGATTAATCAAAGCCAATATTAATTAGAAGGGGGAAAATGAGATTTTTTGGTTACATAGCTACATAGCACATGTTAACACATAACAACTTGGTAGAGCGCACTTGTTTTGTTTTAATGTTTACTTTGACAGCTTATGAAGAGCATAGTACATATTTATTTGCTCTCACACATTAGTTCAGATACGTATATATATATATATATGTCTTTCATATATATGTATATGTATATATATATATGTCTTTCTGTATAGTACTGATCAGTATATACCAAGACCCAGACAATACACAAATCTGATCAGGCTGCGTGTCAGTAGTTGGAAAATGTTATAGACCACTGCTACTGTGTTATATCAATACAAATATACTTGGGTTGTGGCGGTTGTTGTTTTTTTTCTGAAACCACACAGATTACAGTATATCAGGAACTCCAATAAATCATATTACAGATTGTCTGACTGAACTCCAAAGTCACAATCCTACTGGTCATGTATGCTATTCTACAAATGGATTGAAATCAAAAGTGGTCATTTACTTTTGACTGTTTGACAGTCTTTTTTCAAGAGAAGACAACACATCAAACAAGCAAGACATTTCGAAGTGTTCTCAAGGTGCCTCACAGCCAACCACAAACCTGCCCTAGTGTCTGCCATAGGTCATACTTAAGTTAAATCAATTTTATTAATTTCCTCATTTGCTTACATGATCAAATCGCTCTTAAGTGTGAAAGTAAGTGCAAGACTTAGGTTACCACTTCTGAAATGGCATTAGTGTACACAGTGATACTTTCAAAGATAAGCACAATGTATGTTCATCAAATAACAAAACAACATCAAACAAGAGTACATAAACAGAATAAACACGTTCACTTTTCCTCTGATTTCTGACATGCAAAAAACATCAGAGAAAAACCTGTGAAAATCAAAGATATAATGTAAAATCCTCATTAAGCAGTGAATGGCTGATCTCTTCACAGAATTACTAATGAATCTGAATATCTACATCATCATAACTAAGCTCTTGATAACTGATCTTCATTTTTCCTATTTCCTGAATCAGAATTTACACTAGATTCCATGGTTATTTAATTGGTAACCACAAAACCCCTTCACCCTTGCACCCTTTGTTTTCCCAGTGCAATCCCAAATTTCTAAGACACACTGCTAGTAAAAGAACCTAGCTAGTAGAAGATACATTGTTTTTAAAATACCCAGAGAAGAACTAAAAAAAAAGAACACTACCTTACTCTGAATTCAACAGCCCAGTGTTACATGAACTGTATGGTATACGCCTGAACCTCTAGGGGAGTGTCTCTTTTAGGTCAAGAAAACTCCTACCTATCATGTATGTTCTTTAGGGCATATGAGGGAGCACAGAAAGAGGCACTCCGGTATAAAATACATTCCAAAACATTAGGTTATGAGAGCTGTTCACATAATATACTTACTTGGAGAAAATATGAACATCAGTAATATATATATGGCTACTCGACCTCTTGCACCGAAGTGAATCGAATGCCTTTAGTCAGAGTCAGTAAAAAAAAAAACCAACACTCAAAATGCTCTACTCATTGCATACTTTAAAAAAAAAGAAAAAAGAAGAAGCCGGCTTAATTATGTAGCTCTGTGATTCATACAGCTTGGGTTTACACAAGCCAAATCAACAATTAGATCTTCCAAAATTCAGATGCTCAATCTGCAAATTAATAAGGAGTACACTGCTATTTATTACAATTAAATCCCATGCAAGACCAACTAGAAATAAAAAAGTGAAAGAGAACTTCCTGTAAGTGTTTTAATCAGGCCAGTAAAAATTCTTTTGCAAGTCAGTGAAGCAAAAATAAAATTTCTAAGCTGTTAAATAACATAAAGAGAAGATTAGTATATTTCTGCAACTTTTCCAAATAATAATCATAGAAGCAAACAGATCGCTGTTACTGCAAGAGTGGAAGGCACTTTGGAAAAGTAGTTATCATAGAGTTCCCTTCTGTTTCGGTCTTAAGAAGTAAAATAAATCATAATGTGCTCATTGATGGGGTGCCAGGGATTTTCAGATAAAGGGTGAGAGATGTGTCAGAAATCCAATAATAAAAAAGATAGCTAAATGGTTAACTGCATCTCCCCCAAGCACTGAAGCAAGCAAGATCTGGAAATAAATGTCCTGCTGTCACTGCTTTACTAGTTAAATATTCCAATCTCTAGAGGTTTCTCCTGACCCATCACAGGTAACACAGTTATTCCTCGGAATACAGATGGTCTCATTACACTAATGAAAAACAAAGGTTGTGTTTAAATGATAACGTAGACTATGAATATTGAGCAATACTTTCAAATATAAAAATGTATTGAGAAACTCCCTTCCTGGGAAAGGGCTAGTGAACTTTAAATAGTTTTACAGCTCCATTTTGTGCTTGCTGTGAGGTTAATCCCCAAAAGATTTTTGTGAAATAGAAGAAAAAAAATATTTCTGCTGCTTTCTTACATGTTATGCGGGCAAGGATGCATACGCAATCTTAATGCATCAGATTTGCTGTACAGCTAAGAGTTGTCGTTTTGTATTCTGGCATATGCTGGTCACCTATACCTTAACTGTGCAGAGGATGCCCTTCTTTTTCAAGAGACTCAGGATGCTCACTTCTTGGGCTGAACAAAAGCTATAGATTAAGACATTAGAATAGAATGATCTTGGGTATAGTCTCATTTGCATCACACTCAGTGAAACATCAGGTGTCCTGGTTTGACCAGAAGCTAGAGTCAAAAGAACAATCTTTTGAGAGGATTTTGCCACAATACCCCCTCTCCCCCAAAANTTCAAAAGGGAAACATGACATACAATAAATCCTTAGTGTTTTAAATTACTCCATGACATCAGGAAATCATCATAACCATCATAATGATAGTGTAGTACATGGGAATCAGGAGAAACTACTGCTCCTGGTTTTGGTTTCAGACAAGGGATTTCACACAAAAAGAGGAGGACTGGGCTGAAATATATCCAATATTTGTTAGCCTATTTTGAGGGTTAAGGAATGCTTTAAAATACTTTGGTCATCAAATCATTAAGGGCTTAGTAATTAAATAGAGCTGGTAACATTCCACAGGTTATTTTGTGCAGCTTTAATTATATATTCACTGCTATGAGCAGAAGAAATAAGAAGACTTTCCACTTCCTAAATACATTCCTGGGCCCTATTATATTAGAGGAGAAGGTATAGTATCCCTCTCATTGGTTCTGAGGAACACTAACATCTGGATATTAAACCACTCTTGAGATACCTTCTGGGAAAAAAACTGCTGGAAAAAAGAGTAGGTCTGTAAAGGTGATTCACTGTAACCTCAGATGAGGCCAGATTCAGTCTCACGCAGAAGATCAAAAGAATTCCTGTGCATTTACCTATGAAGCAGCAGGTTTAGCTAATCTAGAACAAAGCATAAGCACCATTCCAGACTTTAAAATCCCATGCTTTCAGCCACCATGATTTCCGATGGTTCTTAATTCATTAGTTTTATCATTAATTTAAAAAAAAAATAAAAATGGAGCAACCCGTGTTTCCTAATTTGGGAAAATGGTTCCACTACTGGGTCCCATCAATTTTCAAGTAATTATCACAATACAAGTGTGATACAATTCTGATATATTATTGTTTATTTGCTACTGTAGCATTTGTGGCAAAATCACTAGGTAATTAGAGGACATGGGTTGTGTCATTACTGAACTCAAATACAAGTATTTTATTCTTGTTCATCAACATGTTTCCTGGGATGATGTCTTATTTTGGGTTATCTATTATAACTAGTTTTCTTGGAAATTCCTACTGCTAAGGGCAGGAAGATGTATAGTTGCCCTGAGAAACTACAACAATCTTCAATGGAATAAAAAGTTTTAACATGTTTAACATGTAATACTAGAAAGGTACAAAGAATAGAGATCTCAAGTTTGCCCTGCAAGAATACTAAAGCGCAGATATGTCTTGTCTATGGTTCACATGGACTTGGACATGGACTTCATATGGACAGCAGTGATGGCAATTCTCACATTCACACATCCCAAGTACAGACTCACCAGTTGTCCGAAGTTCTATGTGGCAAGGTTTTTTTCTTCTTTCATTTATCAGACAATAGAGCCAAGAGAAAGAGATCCAAAGCATCCTATATCAGAGGTGCAGGGTTTCTACAGCAAACTTATATAAACCATAAAAACCATGAAGAATTTTATAGGAATTTTTTGCTGGAGTAGCTAGGGATTCTGACTGAAAGAAAAATTGTAGCATTCCATTTTCTGCATAAGCACAGAGGAAAAGAGAGTCCCTACTCCAACAGCTTACAGAACAGAGCAAGTTGATACTTTCAAGCCGACTTGAGAGAGTACAAAGAGAAACCTTCTTCAGAATATGTTTTGAGTATTTTAAGAACAAATGAGAGAATTCAATGACTTTACTCATTGCCACGCTTACTAGTGTGACCAATACAAGAGATAACACAACTGAGTGGGAGCTATCCTTCAATTAATTTTACGTTTCCTTTTGCTCCATTGAATACTTACAAGCTGTTTCTCTTCACACAATTACCAGAAGAGCCCTTATTTCATTACAATACTTAAAAAAAAGCTATACCAAAATATCTAGGTCTCTGATTTATAGACATAGTTGAGGGGGCATTGTCTTTTTTTATATAAATGCTACTATAATTCAAATTTTTTAAAATAATTTTTACAGCTATATCAGTGTAACAGGACTTTTGAGAACAAGGAGAATATTTCTATAATTTAATACTTTGCCCTTCATATTGCAAATCTGATAAGTTAGAATAACAGTGATGTTAATGTTCAATCTAGAAAGTACTCTACAACGCAAAACTAAAGCCAGTGCATTTGAGACAGAGAAAGAAACAAAATTCAGATATGTTAGCAACTGAGCCTGTTAGTCCAACTTTCTTGCGATATGCTAATTGCTTGGTTTCCAAAGACATCCAACGAGAGAGTACCATATATACAGCGTGTTTCAGGCAGTGATAGACTTCCCTAGCAGGAAGAAATGAGAGCCTTGAGGCTTACTTGTACTACATTATAAATCATAATAAGTGGGAATATGTTTTCATTTCTTCATATCACACTAGAGACTCTAAAGGTAATAGCAAATAGAACAGTGTATTTCATTTTCTTCTATCTAGTCATTGTATTGTTGCTTGAATACAGTCTTTGGGATGCTCAAAGCCAAAGAGTATATTTACAGATGCTTCTAAAATCACAAAACACAGACACATCAGTCATACCAAAACCGCTATCAGGTACCATATGTTAGAATAAGTTGATTTCAACTTTTAGAAATGGTTTAGTATCTAAAATTTTGTATGGCATATATAAAGAAATAGAGCCAGCAGGGGGAAAAAAAAAAAAACACACAAAAAAACCACAAAAAAACCCCCACAGAGAGCTCAGTAAGAAACATTATGAAAGAACAGGGCAACTAAATGAATACCCAGGGAAAATAGATACTCTAAGATTGGATCCCTGCTGTATCAACATTTGTGGATATTGCCAATTTGGAAAACAGTAGATTTCAGGGGGTTTGGTAATGAGAAGTTTTATGGAATATTGCTTAAGTCTCTAATTTTTTTTTGCATTTGAAACAACAGCACTTTAAAGTATAAAAGAAATAAGTCTCTGTTCCTACATATTTTTTTTCTCTAACTGCATTATCTATTTGGATTCACAATAAAATCATTAAAAGGTTAAACAGAGAGAAACCATCTGTCATCTGAGGCTTTAGATTGACACCATTTTCTGAAATATTTTACACTTACACCTAATGTAATAAAACAGTGCATCTGTTACACTTATTTCCTTAGCTAATAAATAAAGAGGTGATGAAAGACACACAATACAAATTATGAGCAAAAATAAGTAATACAAATTATGAGTTCAGGCAAAAATAACTGTTGAGCTTTAGTTCTTCAGTTTCTTTTTGTTCAACTTAACATACTAAGTAATAATCCATGACTGCTGAAAACTTAACTTTGACAAGTTTTTCAGGATTCTTAAGCTGAAACTTCAAAATGTAAGGTGCTAAAATCATAAGAAATCCTTTAGAACTTTATCTTGTTAATACTGCTGAAGAAAGTCTATTTGCCAAGGAATTTTTGAAAATGGTAATGAGAGAAAAATTGCAGTTGAAAATGTCCCTTTCTACCTGTTAGTTTCAAGTTCCTGAAGCAAATGAAAATGAGAACCCTTTAAACAACAACGTGACAAGTTCACAACCTCCTCTCAAATGCTGGCTTCAAAAAAAAAAGATAATTATCTGGAAGGATTTCTTTTTTCATATCTTTTTATAAATGCTTTGGTTTGTATTATTTAGTAAGCCTGCAGAGTAAATACTGTCATATCACCCCACTGGCTCCCAGGAACCTGTAAGTTTAGGATAAGCAGACACTTCATTTTGCAGGAGGTTTCTTACTGGTTTCAGGAACAAGCTGCAGCATGCTGATTGATTTGTGCTCAAATCTCATTGTTCTGAAAAGCCATGAAACCTTGACTTTCACAAGGTACAGACAAAAGTAGTTTCCAGAACATGCATGCTTGATGTAAGACAGCCCTGCGCTTCAATATGCACAGTAAATGAAATATGATTTGCCCAAAATACAAACAGCTGGCATACATTTACCAGGGTCAAAAAACCTGGGTGGTAATCAATTTGGATTAATGCTCTTTCAGTCCCTGATAAATTATGAGGTTTATAAAAGCAGATCTGTGCAGATAACTGAAGATTACTTAAACATGTGGAAAGTGGATTAAATACAAATCCAGTGCCACTACAGTAAACTTTATGTCTGTCATGAGTCTTTTTAGTTTACCATTTCATAAAACCACAGCTAGTTGTATATATATATTTTTGTTACAATTCAACTTCATTTTATGTCTAGATTTTTCATGTTAAAAAATGTCATACATGAACTAAGTTTTAAGATCCTTTCAGCGCATCACATCAGAATGCATTAGGTTTTAAAACAAAACAAATAACTCCCAGATTGGATGACCTCTTCTCACCCCTCTCCACCACTGTTAAATGGGAAATACAGGAAAAGCTTTCCTTAAGGATGTTTACGTAGGTCCTTTATTAGCAGGGTTGCAACAACAGTACAAACACCCTATTGCTTCACTACAAAATCAATTTCTATCTTCTCATCCCCCAGCCTGTATTGATAGTGGGGATTGTTCTGACCCAGGTGTAGGACCCTGCACTTGATCTTGTCTCCAGCTTGTTCAGGTCCTTCTGGATGACATCCTGCCCCTCCAACTAATCAACAGCACCCCATAGCTTGGTGTCATCTGCAAACTTGTTGATGGTGCACTCAATGCTGCTATCGTTTATAAAAATGTTAAACAGAACAGGCCCCAGTACAGAGCCCTGAGGGACACCACTTGTCACTGATCTCCAGCTGGACTTTGAGCCATTGACCACTACCGCCTGGATGCGGCCATCCAGCCAGTTCCTTATCCACCGAACAGTCCACCCATCCAATCCATAGCTCTCTAACTTGGCCAGTAGGATGTTGTGGGAGACTGTGTCAAAGGCCTTGCACAAGTCCAGGTAGATCACGTCCACAGGTTGTCCCTTATTCACTGAGGTAGTCACAGTACCGTAGAAAGCCACCAGGTTTGTCAGACAGGATCTGTCCTTAGTGAGGCTATGCTGACTGTCTCTGATTACCTCCCTCTCCTCCATGTGCCTTAGAAGACCTTCTAGGAGAATCTGCTCCATGATTTTCCCAGGCGCAGAGTTGCGGCTAACAGGTCAGTAGTTCCCAGAGTCCTCCTTTACACACTTTTTGAAAATGGGTGTAACATGCCCCTTCTTCCAATCACTAGGGACTTCACCTGACTGCCAGGACTTCTCAAATATTATTGAGAGTGGCTTGGCGACTACATCAGCCAATTCTTTTAGGACTCTGGGGTGCATCTCATCAGGTCCCATAGACTTATGTAGTTTCAAGTTCCTCAGGAGGTCATGAACCTGACTTTCACATACAGTGTGAGGGCCTTCACTGCCTTGGTCCCCACCTTATGGTTTTTTAACTTGGGAGGTGTTGGAGAGAGGTTGCCAATGAAGACGGAAGAAAAAAAGTTGTTGAGAACCTCAGCCTTCTCCTCATCTGTTGTTCTTCATCCTTGCTCTTCAGGAGGGGGTATGTTTTCTTTGACCTTCCTTTTATCATTGATGTACCTGTAGAATCCCTTCTTGTTATTCATTGCATCCTTTGCTAAGTTGAGTTCTAGCTGTGCTTTAGCCTTCCTGACCTCATCTCTACACCATCAGGCAGCATCTTTATACTCTTCCCAAGATCCTTGTCATTGCTTCCACGGCCTGTGTAGTTCCATCTTGCTTTTCAATTTGACCACCAGGTTTTGACTCAGCCAAAAATGAAATTATTAAAACTGTAATTTAATATTGTATTCTTTTGTTGGTTCTCCTCCTTCTTCCTTCCCCTCCACTAGCACATGCAGTCCTTTTTCTCAGAAGGAACACTGAGAATCATATTGTGATATTGTATTTTGTACTTGGAGAAATACTATCTGACAGCTAGGTGCTGACAAGCCTGAAAAGTTGTCCACTGAGCACACTCAGCAGAGTGACTCCATCCCTACTTAACTGATGTCAGCCATCATGATGTATGAGTAAATTAACAGAAAAGTATGAGGAGTCTCTAATTAGTGATGCACACAAAACCCGTTGGTAAGAATCCTGGCACAGCTAAAGCAATGCAGTGCCAAAGAATGAAAAGATTATCTACACAGCTACCTACATGATGATGTGTAGTGGCCATTTTAAATGTGAGTATACTGATTTCATATAACATTGTTTTTAAAACAACAATCACAAGACAAGTTCTGTTGCCTTTGTTTCCTTACTGATTCCCAGCTCTGCCTTTGTCAAAAGTTGCGTTAATAATTCTTTACTCCTTGCTGCCAATAGTTTCCTGATAATGTCAACAAAAAAGATATGGACAAATCAACTTCATAAATCTAGTAAAACTAAAAAAAAAACAATATTCCTGCAGCTCTGAAATGAAGAGGGTGGCCTTAATAATCTGTTAATAACCTGTTCCTGGCATCTCTCCCTATCAGTTTTGTGGACAACCAAACACAGTGTTCAGAGTTTGTTGCTCTCATTGTCAGATCAGCATTGTATGAATCTACTACCTCCCAACCAATAAAAACAGAATTTATTTGAAAATAAATAGCCCTGCATCTGCTTCTGAACAGTAATGACAAAGTTGTGTGTAATATGAAGGTGGTAACCAGCAGATTTAAGCCTTTTGTAAACCAGCATACAAGAAAAAGAAAACATGTTATTTCTTGGTATGTCTTTGAACGTACAGAGTGCAGAACCTATTCAGTGATTTGGCCAGAAGATTTTCTCATTGTGGGTCTCAAATTGCATACAATAATGCATAGACAAGGAAATTAAAATAGTCCATTTCCTTGTTCCTTGGGGATAGTTTTGTGTTTGGAGTAGTTCTAGCCAATGAGAACATTGTTGCCTTCAAAAATTCAAAGTTAGCAGTGTATTTAATAACTTCTTTTTTCATTTTGCCAGACTTTATTTGGAATTCTTAAGGGGAAAAAAAAAAAAAGATCGAGTGTAATAAGGTGACAAACTGCATCAGACAATAGCTGCTATAATATCCTTTAGGAATAAAAGTTGGATGGATACATTGATTGGGAAAACTGTAGTTTCAATCCTTATATTTCCATCATTTTGCTATGTTTTGCATCTACATCTCTCACCATCAAGATACTTAAAGAATAAATGAACAACCACAGCTGTGATCCATATTCTCCACAGAATATTCTAAATAATTTATCATTATGGGGAAGTAGAGTTAGCTCCCACAAACCTTTGCTTATGGGATCATTTCATATACTTGCATATATTTTCATAAATGGAGTCATTTGGGTGCACCATTACTAAAATGGAAGGAGCAATTCACAAAATACAGAAATACTCACCTGAATGAGCAACATACATCCTAGGGTCCTGAGGGAATTGGCTGATGTTGTTGCAAGACCGCTCTCCATCATATTTGCAAGTCGTGGGGGTCAGGTGAAGTCCCGGGGGACTGGAGGAAGGGTAACATCACACCCATTTTTAAAAAGGGTAAAAAGGATGACCCAGGGAACTACAGGTCAGTGAGCCTCACCTCTGTGCCTGGGAAGGTCATGGAGCGAATAGTATTGGAAGGGATGTTAAGGCA
>VWZO01013464.1:0-41072 GCA_013396975.1 Bucco capensis
CTCCTACCCAGATGCAGGACCTCACACTTTGTCTTACTAAACTTCGTTTTATTCTCATGGGCTCACTTTTCAAGTTTGTCCAGGTCCATCTGGATGGCATCCCGCCCTTCTGGCGTATCAACCACACCACTCAGCTTCGTGTCATCTGCAAACTTGCTGAGGGTGCACTTGATACCACTGTCTAGGCCTTACAAAAGTCCAAGTAGACGACATCAGTCCCTCATCAAGTGCTGCAATCACTCCCTCGTAGAAGGCCACCAGATGTCATTAGATACTACTATTAAATACCATCTTAAAATGTTGCTTTCGTAGCTTGATTACACTCTCTTTTTCCTTGAAAATCAGATTTTTAGATAAAAAATCGACAGATTTGATCTATATGTTCAAACCCTCACAGATATGCATCAGTTGAATCTTGACTTCCCAGTCTGAATGCACTGTGAGACTAAGGAAACAGAAAGAAAATAGGGACTGTTTATTCTGTGTGTATATGTGCCTTTTATTCACCATCAAAGCTAGGATGGAAAAGGGCAGGCTGATTATTTTGATTCACTCAGTGTTTCTCGCAAGGTGTCTCAGGCTCCATTGGCTTTACTGGATGTGCTTCAGGATTCTGTGAATAAGAGCTATTTATATCACTTATAATGAGCATAAGCCTCATTAAACACCTGTGAAACACCCATAAATACCCAACAGGTTGCTGTGCTGGAATGTAAGGGATACCTCTAGAGCCTGAAAAATCAAAGACCCATCCTTCCAGGAAACCTGTAATCTTACAGAAAGTGACATGAAGCCATAATTAACTGTCATAATGCTTATGAACTTTGTAAATATTACAGTGGTGATCTAGCAAAGGATATGTAATGGGTCATTAGGAGATGGTTTGCATCTGCCCATCTTGTTGGTAATGGCCTATGGGAAGCTATTTGACCCTGAGAACTGAGGGAGTCTACCTGTTTCTGCTTATGGGGTTTAGAAATGCTTATCTGTTTTGTCAAAAGCTCTGAACTGCTTTGCAGTTTATGATCCCCTCAGTCTAAGCCAGCAGGCTTATGGTTTTACAGTTGTGCTGAGTGCGTGTGATGGTTATAGATGCAGTAAGTGGTGAGAGCAGCTTTAGTGACTCACAGAGAGCTTGTGGTGTTCTCGGGGATGTTAGATCGATGATATTAATTATACACTAAATTGAACAACTAACAGATGTCACCATCTGGACTGTGATTTCTGTCTAAACAATTGGTCAAGCTGTAGTAGTGGCTTCCCTGTTTGGACACTAACTGAAGTGGCTTCTTCAGTTTTCCTCTGCATGCAACTCAGTTTCTCTGTAATCACTGTGGTGTTTAGATCTAAGATACCGACCCCCATTGGTTTCCCTCTGGTTTGAAGGGAACAAAACCAAGAATAATAAAATAAATCTAAAAAACAAAACCAAAAGCCAACCAAACAAAAACAAACCCCCTGAGGATAGTTTAACCTTAGAAGGCAAGACTCAGAGCCTTCACCTCAGATAAACCTAGCTTTTTGGTTTAGTTTGGATAAACCTAGCTGAGATTTTCAAGATGTCTTGTCCTATTTTGTTTAGCCCCTGTGTTTGGTGAGAGGCTCTGTTATTCACTCAGGTTTACCCTTTAAATTTTGGTTTATTACCTTTTAATTAAAGTGTTTTTCAATTTTGTTTATATTCTCCTGGACCTCTTATTACTCTCTTCTAAACAATTCACCAGGGAAGTCCTGACCAGACATTCAGTTTCCTCTGAGTCCATACACCTCAGCAGAGATCACCTTGCACTGCCATTTGGAGGAAAGGCTGCATGGTCTGCATCCTAGGAAACTGCTGGCTGCGTATGGTTGAATGTTGAGGCTTTGAGCTCAAAAAAACCTCCAAACCAATAGAAAAACCCTGGACCTGAGAATGCCCTTGAAGATCCAGCTGAGTTATAGACTCACTGCTCTCACAAATAGCCATACACTAAATTTTCAATATGGGAAGGAAATAGCAATTTCTTTGTGAACACATATAATAACATTTGATTCCTATGTATATTTCACAAGTGGTTCTAAAACGTGATCAGCCTATTTGGTATGTGCTCAGCCACACAGCAGTGCTCTTGGGTCACCATCTGGACCTCGCCCATTCACATGCAAGTTTTATGGGCCAGGAGTCAAGGAGAAGACCTCCAGCTCAGTGCTGAGCTGCAGAACATGCCAACCTTTGCCTTCACAACTTAGGAGCAAGCTGAAATTAGTAGCTGTCATCTGAGGAAGCTGAACTTTCTTTTCTTCCATGGGAGTTTTGAAAATGAAAGAGAGATCTTAAGATCTCAGTGCTTAGAGCTCATTATTGGGCTGTGGCTTTACAGTGCTTTTCTTTCTCCACTAAAAGTCCGCTTATTTACAGTTTGCTTTCTGAAGGAGGAAAGGTTGCAGAACATTAGAGAGAGTTCACTTAGGTTTTTTTCTAATGGTCTGTGGAGAATAATGTGTTCATGTATTATAAGGAAGATGTACTGTGGTTATACAACCAGCTCATTGCGTGTCAGCAAATATTATAAAACATTCTAGCCTGAATACACAGCAGACCGGATGGGTCAAAAAAATGACAAAAAGCATTGCTGGAAGTTTATTTTCATAGCATTTGCTAAAGAACATTTACTTGTGTTCAAGATTCTAGCTTCTGGTTTAGATACTTAATACTCTTAGTGATTCTGTACAGTGTTTGGATGAGAAGGGAAAACTTTTGCCTGTAACTATATACTGAGCATGGATCACTTAAAGTTTTTATTATCTGTTTCTATTCAAGCCATGTAGGACTTCTCCTTATATGAAGTCCTGATTATAGTGTCTTCACAATGCCAAGTGTATCGTGAAGATCCTGTTATCAGGCAAAAATTCTCAACATTATGATAGTCAGGAAATGAACTTTGGATAGTAAAAATACTCTCTGCTTTGTAGCAAGGGAGCATTTTCACTGGTTTCTTTTTACGCAAAACCTATTGTTCCTCATGAAACTTTTCCTAAGTGCCAAAGAAAATTCAGCTTTCTCTTCATGAAAATGTTGGTTGTTGAGCTCTGTATAGCATCACTTTGTTAAAATTGTTGCTCAAGTTGCTAGATAGCAAGTTCTTTCTTTTGTCCTAAGGAGGACAGGATTATTAAGTCTTCACCTAAAGAGTAGTAAAAGTTATAATCAACCTTCCTATCTTCACCCTGTCATTCAGCCAGACTGATGCAACCAAGAGCACACTCTTCTATACTTGTCATACATGGCTAGGCTTCGCAAATGAAGATCCAGGGAGGGCTCCATCCACGCTCCTTGTCAGCGCCTTTTCCAAGCGTGCTGATAAAAAGAGGATAGCAGATAGCACCCTCGAGCCTGNATCTGCCCGGGTTTGGAATCAGAGTTGTCCCTCTCCTAGGATGACTGCCAGAAGGCTAATGAGCTCATCCTACCTATACAAGGATTATAGGAACATGGATTTCACTCCCCACACTTTACCGTGGGCAATGAGTTTAATGCTCCCTCTACTTGTCATACATGCTGTAGGTAAATGCAGTAATACTGCCCAGTCTTTTCCCATCCACACATTTGTTCCACTACAAATCTGCTATTACAGTAATATAAAAATATAGCTTACTGCATAGTTGTATGTTCATTTGGAATGCCACTTTAGCACTTTAGTATGTTGCTGCCTGAAATAGCTTTGGTTTATTCTCCCCAAAGGGAGCACAGGACAGGACTCACAAGCAAACCCCAGCTTTCTGCTTAAGAAGTTCAGTGCTGGGAGTGCTAACATCTGACAGCATCGCTGTTTTGCCTCGAACCAGGATTTTGAATCAATTCTTCCGGTCATCTCCATTTGCTGTGCCTTGGTTTTCCAGGTACAGAAGTTTTGGAGCATATAAACTAGGTTCGCTCCTGATGAAACTAAACCAGGAGCACACCCAGTGCCCTCTAGCCTCTCATGGCCACGGAGGCCATGGGACCAAAGTGTGACATCATGTGTGGGACAACCTCAGGTCCCAGCACCCACTGTTAATTTCCATAGATTGCTGGATAAACTTCACTGCTTGCTAGATTTAAACCAAAGTTTCAGACTTTGCTATGGAGACACAGTGCACCTGTGTTTGTGTTTTTCACTAGGTATAGCACAAAGCTGTCTTAATTTTTTTCTTTTTGCTAAGTTAACATGCCCACACCCTTAGCTTCTAATCTTTGAGCAGTTACCTGTGCAGCATCTGAAAATGTTGTGCAATTCAGATATTCATATGGTGATCCTCTGGAGAGCACAAAGAAGATTCAAATCAAAGATCAGAGGAAGACAACTCTGAAGAGTCTACTGATTTCTTTGGCAGAAAGGATATGTTCTTCACCTGTGATCAAATTATACAAGTTTGTTCTAAACATTTGTTGAGTCAGACTCTTCTTTCAATGAGATATGGGAAGAATGACTTATTTGAAGTTTCTAAAAAAGCAGCTCTTGCTTGTAAAAGATGTGCTCAGATGCTGGGTGGTTGTTTTCAGAAATGAGTGGTCCATCATACTAATTTATTTTTTGATAGTAAAATGCAATTTTCCAAATCGCCTTGTAATTTTCAGTTAATTTGCCATCTATCTCTTTAGTTCTTATTGACCCTGCTGTGCTTGACACAGTGAATAAGTAGCAATGGAGGCACTTGAAACTGTAGCTCCTGTAAGTGTCATCAGCAAAAAACTTTCAGACCCAAACTCATTCTTCACAGTCCCTTGTAAACTTGATTAAGGGCTTCTACTACTGCTTGCTTTTCCTTGGATTATTCTTATTGTTGTATTCATTGCACTGTATATCTAATGATAGCTATTTGCAGTAGAATCCAAATTGGTTGTTGCTTTATGGAAAAACTTACTTTTGATATTTGTTATTGTCAAGCAGCAGACTGATAGTTGCTTTTGGAGTAGTTTCAGGAATGCGAATACTAGATGGACAACTGTCCTGAAGCCATGAGTGAAATGTTTATCCTGTTTGACAAATGTGGTGCAATTCTAGTTTATCTGTAGGAAAATACTTTTACCAGGAAAGGACTGGGAGGTGCAGTGGCCTTTGTCACCCTCACATCCCTCACCAGAAATAGCTGGAAAGCACAGAGGGAGGAGAGAAAAAGCACAGCTTAATTTAATTGGAACAGATCTATGAAAACTGATATGAATCTCCAGCTGAATAAGCGTGGAGTTAAACAGGCACAGCTGGCTGTGTGCAGTGCTCTGCCTGCGCCAAGTACCTGGGAGCAAGCACTGGCTGATCCCTGGGACAACCACAGAGGCTCAGTGGTTCTGCTTCAGAAGCCAGTATTGCATCCCTGCCTGGGTCTGTGCCAGGTAAACACACCAGTGTGGGACTCTCAGAGGGCACCACGTGCCTTGCACCGCTGCTAAAGCAGTCAGCTGGAAGGTACCCACCTCTGACCTAGGGTGGCACAGTTATGCTTTTGTGTCATGCCTGACAGATGTTTGCCCAACTTGTTCTTAGACTGTCTCTATTCCTACTACTACAAAATACTTTGTAACATCTGTCCAGTATCCACCTTGCTACAGCTGAAGCCACTAGTTCACATCCTCTCCACTAAGAGTGCTTTTGTCTCTGCAGTTTTTGTCCACCTCTCAAAGATTATGTTTAAGTTCCGTCTTCTGTAGGCTGAGAATCTTTTGTCTTCCTTTCTTTTCTCAAGGTTCATTTTTCATAGATGTCTGGGTTAGAAAAGTTAGCTATACACTAGGTAAATCAGACTATTAAAAAAAAAGTGAGCTGCTCTGGCTGCATATTCCAGATCTCAGATCCCCTGTGAGTGCTTTGTTATGACTGAAGGAGTAGCAGTAGCTGTGCTCTACCAAGCAGATAAAAATGTTCTGCTGAAAAGATGGCAGAGTGGTCATATTGTTGAGATGTTAAACATTTGCTCCTTTATGGAGTCCCATTCAGAGAAAGTTCCTAGGAAGTGCCAGCTCTGGGATAGAACAATTTGGAATATGACTCTTCTTTGCATTGCTGTTCAAGACAGCAGCGTTTCTGGAGGGTAGTTTCAGTTCCCCTGGTTGCCTGCAGCTGTCAGCCTCCATTCCTCTTCTCTCGTGTTTAGCTTCAGAATTAAGCAGAACATCAGTGAGAAGGATGTTCCTAGGCCAGTTGGTCTTTACCATTGACAACATAATGCTGGTCACTGTTCTATCTTGTCTGCCACCTTTCTTGTTGGAGTCATGTAGGCCAAATAGGAATCTTCATATGAAGGTCTGCTTTTCTGGTTTTCTTTTGGCTTGATCTTGGCACTTGAAATTTTTGTCTTATCTTGTGCTGTCTTTGAGCTTTGTAAGCTTTCTGTTTGCTTGTAGTGCTTCTAATTTTAAGAAGCCTGCTGCTGGAAATGACAAGCTATTGCTGGCAATCCATCAAATCAACTGAGTAGCATGTGAGAGAAACCCTGGAGCCTTTTAATCCTCCCAGACATCCACAAGCTTACTATTGTTACCAAGAGGCTGCATGAATTACAAAAAGAGAAAAATTGCTCTTTTGGCAGATACAGACTCAAATACTTTTAGTCTTCATCTTCTGTGAATTTATGTCATGTAGTCTGTTCTTTCATGACATGAAATTTTATGCCATGTCTTCTGTTCTTTCATGATGTGTTTAATATAGGAGCTGGTACCACAGTTTAGGACTTACAAGACTTTGGCTCTGCTTGCATCTCTGCTGCCAGCCTGCTGCATGAACATAAACCAGATGCAATTACTGCTACTCCTCTTCTCAACCTCCATATCTGTAACATTAACCTAATTATGCCAGCCTCCTCTTCACAGTGTTCAATGTCCTTATGAAAAGTAATAGTCAGATATTAATGAAGATGTTATTAACACTCCTCACCACTTAAGTGCAATCTGCTGCAGTATAGAATTTAATGGGTAAAGAATCTGAACCCTGAAATTGTTAGGAAATGTTTCTTTTGTATAATGCACTGACTATTTGAAATAATCAGAGCCATGAATCAACTGTACTTTTGGATAAATTTGTAGCTGTAGTGGAAAGCTGAACTGCAAGTACTATAGCTAAATATCCCTGGGATTTTAACCTCCCTTATGGACTCTGCAAGTCTTTGGCTCTGATACAAACCCATTATCTATATGAAAAGCATTTGTTTGTTCTGTTCACTGAATAAGTTGCACTGGTTGGAGCATCCCACATAATTCTTGTTTAAACAGTTTCAGCTGCATGTAACTGCAGTGCATTTATAGTTGGTTAGAAACCAAATTCATCAGCATCCTCTGGGAGTTGCATCCCACTGTTTTTATTGCATCCCATAACACAACAGAATAATGCTATTTCCTTTCAAGCTTGAGGACAGATTAAGAGAGGTCAACCCTGCCCCTTGATGCCATTTTAAGTCAAAGTGACATCAGAGGGTAGAGATCAGTTGCACTGGTGATGTTTTGCCTCACAGCATTGCAGTTGGATCACTTGTAAAGCTTCACCAAACAGCTAGCCAGGCATTCTGTTCACAGCTGCTGCTGGAAGTGTGCTAGCAGTCAGCTGGCTCTCCATAAAAGTTAACTGGCACAGCATGGGAGACTACCATGGCAGGGTGTTGGAACTAGATGATCTTTAAGGTCCCTTCCAACCCTTACAATTCTATGGTTCTATGATTTGTTTGAACAGAAACAAAATTATTTTCTGTGTATTTATGCTCTTCATGTGGCTTACACATGTCAGTTAGGGCTTCCTCATGGCTGTGGTATTTACTCCAGTTTGGAAGTTTTGATGATGTTGAAAGAGAGATCAGCAATCAGTGTCAAGGACAGCGTCTCCTTTCTATTTTGTCTACAGCATTTTCTATCTGCGTGCAACTGTAATTGACACACTCAAGAGGTTTCCATGGTGCAGTAATTTAACTGACATTTTCTCAGCAGCAGATTATTTCTGTAAATCTGGGCAAAGCCTGAATTGCTCAGATAATTGCGCTGTGTCCCTGGTCATCTTTCAGACTTCTGTTGTGATATGACACAGTTGCCATTTAGTGGGTGATTGTTGCCATCAACACTGTTTAACTCAGAGCTGCCTTTCGTGCTCAGAGGGAGTTTCAGGTTTATGGGATTGTACTTTTATATAGGTTTTGTCAATGCTGATCGATTTTGTTGTCATTATGGGTGCAATAAGCTATATAATGCAAACTATTAATGCTGTACATCTAGGTTGGTTGTAAAAAGATGCAGGTAGAAACTTGACCCTTGCATATTATCATAAGAAAGAAATAATTTCAAATGTAGGTTTAGAAGGACTGTTCTGTATTTTTGTTCTTACATAGTGTTCACCATGTTTGGTTAACCTTTACCAACTCTCCCTGTCTCCTAGAAAACTTTCCCCATAAAAGGACAAGGATGAGCCTGCAGCTTGTGCCTTTTCTCTCTTGCTTTGTTCAGGGAAATAGCTAGTGGCTTTGCTCAGCAGCTTCAGCAAGCATTAAGGAGCAGACTTTTACACAGAAAGTTGGCTTCTTAACCAGCACATTTTGGCCTGGGTGCCAAGGAAGCCAAAAAATTCTTCCTAGACCATCCCCGTAAATGCACAGCCTTTATTTAGTTGACTGTCCAGCCTACTGAAATCTGGACATCTCTGTATTCCAGAAGTCCCACAGCTGTCCCCAAGTAAGCTAATGCTCCCCAGATTCCCAAGGGCAGCTTTCTGGGGCAGCAGATAGCTGCCATCCCCTGAGCCAAGCAGCATGGGTAGCAGCAGGCTTGGAGATCTGATCTGGTGTGTGGGGCCAAGGGAAAGGCAATGGGAAAGGCAAATCCATAAGTGGAGAAGTACAGAGCCAGGAAGAGAGGTTGTGGATCATGGACAGCACTTGCTCCAGGTGTCATTTTGAGGGGAAGACTGTGCTGTGTGGTGGGAGTGAGACAGGGACAGACCTAGTCTTCTCTGTGACTTCAGGGATCAGGCAATATCTGTCTGCCAGCTTCTCCAGAGCATCCCCCCTCCTTCTGCTGCTTTCTGCTTGGGACCTGAGAGGTGGCTGTGAGTGAAGAGGGCTGCTCAGCTCCAGCACTGTCAAAGCAAGGCAGGGATGGAAAGGATTTGAAGGGTGGCTATAGGTGAGACTGATAGAGCAAAAAGGAGCTGCTCATGAGGCATAAGACTTGACCTCACTACATGAGATTTGCCAGTATCAGAAGATTCCTTACATGCATCTTCATTAGAAATATGTAGAAACACTTCCATGCTGTTATGACACACTTGGGTTTTAGTTTTCTATAGACAGTTTATCACGAGAGGGTTTGAGAGTACTTTTTCACAGATGAAACAAAAGCAAGGCTTTGAGGAAGCCTGAAAGTTTGTACTCTGAGTGTTAAGAGTATGGTTTGGTAAGTAGTCACTGAAATAACAGTCACAGGGCTGATGGACACTGTGCTGGGTGGCCCCAGAGGAGCTGCATTGCCTTCCTTCATTATTCCCCAGCTGTCATCTACAGGGTAACAGTTGCAGTGAGCCAAGGCTCTTGGTAAGGCTATTTGAGATCTCAGAATTAAAAGCGCTGTGTGGAAGCTAAACTACTTGTGGTTATTCTTCTTTAGGTTCTGGTTTGTTTTTATTCACTTTGCTAAAATATTCTACCATAATGTTGCAGGCATTAATCCTGGTACAAATGCTGTGTTCCAGTCAGGCTCCCAAATGCCTGTGTGTAATAGTGAAATGACAAAAGCATGTTTTACTGAGGTGAAGTCACTGCAGCAAAGTGGAACATAGTGAAGGATATAATCTCATCCCTCTGCAGCCAGGATAGGCTAGTTTCTTACTAAATCATTATTTAACTTTCTCTGCTCATTTTTGTTTTAAAATATGTCAAGTGATGATTCTCTAATCCCAACTTTTCACTTTGGATTTCATCCAGTTACAACCTCCTACTTGTATTCCTTCCTTTCCTTTTATTTTGATAAATAAGTCTTCTCTGCCCTTCATGTTTATATCTTTTAAATATTTATCTGCTCTTCTCCTATCTCCCTTTAGTTATTGCTTATTAGGGTTTATGTTTAGCTCTTGGCAGTTACCCAGTCACAGGAAAAAAAAGATTTCCTCTTCAGTTAGACATTCTTTTAGTGTTCAAGCAGCTATGTATATTTTCAGAACTGTATACAAGGATTGAGGTGTAGATGTTGAGATCCTATTAATGTCAACAGCAGTTTTACTACTGGCTGGTTGAGGCACATGATTTCACCCAGACTCTCTGAACTTAGTCATATCTTCCACATGGCTGAGAAATACTTTGCGATTGTTTGAGCACTGAGTTTTTTTCCTTGCAGGTCAAAACACTAGACCAGCCTTTTTTTTCTTGTTATTTTTATGACCAAGACTTGCTAGTTGCAAAGCTTTTGTCAGTGTGTCAGCAACAACATGAGACCACACTTTTCCTTACACTCTAATTTAGGAAATGACCTTGCCTTGACTTCACACCATACTTGCTGATGGGACTGGAGGCTTCTTCAGTGACAGACAGCCATCTCCCAGATGATCACTTATTTTTGTGAGGCAAACATATCAACAGAGTTATATTAAGCATGCCTTCATAGCATGGCAGGGCCTGGGCAATGCAAAATTTTAGTTTGCCTGAATGTTGACATTAAACACCACAATTTTCCTGAAATATTTGTATTCTAAATTCCCATCTATTTTCATAGAATCATAGAATGGTTAGGGTTGGAAGGGACCTCTGGAGGTCATCTAGTCCAACCCCCCTGCAGTGGGCAGGGACATCCCTAACTAGATCAGGTTGCCCAGAGCCCTGTCAAGCCTCACCTTGAATGCCTCCAGGCATGGGGCCTCAACCACCTCCCTGGGCAACCTGTTCCAGTGTTCCACCACCCTTGTGGTGAGGAACTTCTTCCTAATGTCCAATTTAAATCTCCTCCTCTCCAGTTTAAAACCATTGCCCCTTGTCCTTTCATTCCAGGCCTTTGCAAACAGGCCCTCTCCAGCTCAGAAGGCTGAGTTGTAGACAATCTGATAAACCCTGTCCTTCATGGTTTACAAATAGAAGCTGTCTCAGGGCTTCACGTCTCCTAAATCAACTGAGTGTTCTGAGTTTTGGATCATAAGCCAATATCCCAGATTCCTCAGTGATGCCTTATATATACTAGTTCTTCATTTCGCAAACCAAAATATTTGGAATTCAGTAGCTAAAATGCTTGCCCAAAACATTTTGTTAGAGCAAGTCAGATTGGATTTGCTCTATGTTTACCACATCCAAGCAGCCTAATGGAAGGAGTGTTTAGAGTGAGAAGTCAGCCTGGCACAGTTGTGGCCAGAGCTGCTGCATAGATCAGGGTGAATGTTAACATTTGCCTCGTGCTCAGTGACCAATCCATCCAAATTCTCCCTTCTGAGAAATGCATCTCTCACTGTCCAGCCACTGCCTTGCATTACTCATATCAGAACTAGCTGGCAAACTGCTCTCCAGTTAGGCTGATCACAAAAACTTCATACTTTTGTATGTTTACCCTACACTTGGAAGACACAGGATTCTGTTCTAAAAATTCCTGATGGGCTTGGTGAACATATTTTTCCTGAAGCACCCATAAATCCTCCTTTTTATTATTCTATCTTCTGAATGTGCATTATGATTAATAAAAAATCAGTGTACCATTTCTGGTAGAGAACCAGAACAAAGAAGAAGAAGAACAAGAACAGAATCCACAAGAACAGGACTGTTGAGTGAAATTTTGCTTGAAAAAACATTGGTAGTAAGCATTTCAGCAGAATGGTCTGATTTGATTGTATATATTTTTAAAAGTTATTTTATAGTTGTACATTATAATTAGTGTAGTAGAAATAATAGATCAAAAATAAGTGAAAACCCTTAACAAAACAGTACTTCGATGCATCCAAAACAATCTTTTGTAATTTAATTTTGGGAAAACTTGCTGAATTTGGGTTTCTTGTTTCCATCCAGAGCAAAAGCCACAGCAAAAACATCTTTGAAAATGTCCAAAACTACAAGTTTTGAACAGCTCTAAAGAAAACATTTATGAGGATTAGTTCAGCCCATGAGGAAAAACTGCTCTGGTGGCAAATGACAGTATCTGAGCACATACATTCTTCACAGAGGGATAATACCACATTTCCACTCCTTCCAGGAATTCTCACTTAACATTATATAAAAGATTGTAGATCTTGTCCATAAACATCCCAAATGGACCACCAGAATGTTCCATACTGTGCTATTAAACAAAATAGTAGGGGCTCACATAACAAAATAGAAGGAATGGACTTGGATGGGCTTTAAATCACTCTTATGCAGGAGCACTTTGCCCTGAGTTAGTGTCCCAAGCAGCTTCCTGGGGATCTCCAGCACCACCTTCACCCCTCTCCACCTCTGCCAGACCTTACAAGTGAATTTGTAGTTGCTCAGAGATCCTGAAGGAGATGAAACTTCCTTTCAGTACAACTGGTTTTTTAGACTCAGAGAGGCTAAATAGAGAGAACCGTTTTTTTTCTGTAGAAGGCTGGCATAAGGAGGAATCCCTTTGCATTTTCACTGATGAGCCAATGGTCACTCTCAGTATTTTTCAATCATAGAAGCTGGTTTTTTGCCTTTGATGATGTGCTGCAGACATATTTTTGGTGAATAGCAAAGCACAGACAGTTTTCAGACTCCTAGCGTAATTTGCAAACTTTATTCAGCCCTGCCTGTAGAGCCTACAGAACAAGTGCATTTCAAGAGCAAAGAGCAGCAATAGTTGATTAAACTATGCTGGGTGTCAAGCTTAAAAGGCAAGCAGTGAAACTTGTTGCCCTGAGAGACCCAGCAGTTCCTGGCTATCCATCTCAAGAAGGACAAGAGAAAATCACTTTCTTCATTACTTCTGTTGACTCAGCCACATCACAAACAGCAAACACAAGGTGAATGCTCATTCAGTAGTGGAATACCCCACGGGTGGGAAACATGAAGCTCGGTGCTGCATCTCCTTTGCAGCTGCATTTGAGTTAGCCAGCGCTGCAGCAGGCCAGGGGATTAGAGTCTGACAAGCTTGATGGAGAAAATTCATCCCTCTTTGGGCTGTATTTAAGAGCAGGACTGAGGACTACATGTACCTGTATATCTCTTCTCTCTTGGACTCTTGTAGGTTGGAACTAAATTTTAAGTATGTAGTTTGTGAGGGGGAGAAAAGGCCAACTGTCTTATAACTGTTTTAACTAACTTTTCTTTATTGCAAAGCTATGTGAAGCATCCACCAGTTTCTCCCTTCAGGTTATCACAATTTCCAGAGCTACTGATGAATGGTGTTTACTGGGACCTCTGAATGCTAAGGCCAGGCCTCTTATTTGTTTGTCGTTATGCCTGTTCCTAGAGTATAGGTAATTATTGCCTGTCAGTAAGAGTTAATATTGAAATTAGTGCTATTGTCTACAAGAGTAATAATAGTAGTAGTAATTATACATCTGTTCAACTGAAGCAAATATAATAAAAAACAGGAGTGCGTAACAGTGGAATTTAAGAAATAAAAATATCACTTCATGGATCATTTGACAGGATATCACATCTGCTAAGATAAATAAATTTAAATAAAATACTGATTTTTACATTAAAAAAAAAAAAAGATTACCTGGGTACTGCTATGCAGAGGTGTTGAAGAAGTTCAGTTTTGCACAAGTTGTGGACAGATATATTTCCATGTGCAAGTTTTGGCTTTTTGGAGGAAGTTCCATGCTAGTAAATGGCAGCCTTCTTTTCTCCATTTATTCAGTTTGTTTTTAATGATGTTGATTAGAACTGATTTATGTGATTGTGAGGGGTGTAATTCTGATTTCATTGGTGTTGTACATCACCAGAGGGTTTGGCTTATTGGGTACTATTGCACATCTGCAGTTCACATGGGTGAGCTTGGGTGGAGGAATGGGTTCACCTGGGAGCTGTGCACAAGCACATCTGTGTATACTCAGTTGGTCTGGTTCTGTTTAAAAATGCACAAAAGTTGAAATTTCACCTCCACATAAGGACATGAGATTTATATGGTTATCCAGTTCCTCTGTCAGTCAGTACTTCTCTAATGATGGGTTGAACCCACTGGCTAATTTCAGCCAAAACTCTAAAAAACACTTAAGCTTCTGCAGTGTCTGTGGGATAGTTGGTTGGAGAAAGAGATCCAAGTTAGTGTACCAGTGAGGAAACAGCAGGAGGTCGTAGCTGCCAGAGGATCTATGGGCAGGAGGGAACCCACCAAGCAGCACCTGCAGAGCTCACACCCAGTGCAGCTTCTGCAGGCTGCTCCTCCCCAGGCAAGGTGGTCAGGAATACGTGGGGAGAGGTCTGATTACTGTTCTGAGGATTTGTTTTGAGCAGAGTTAGTATGTCCTAGAAACCTGTGTTTGCTCCTGACAACTCCCATATGATTTTCTTTTTTTTTTAGCATTAGTCTTCAAGAATCTGTTCCTTAATTCTCCTTGTTGGAAAATTGAGCAGACATACTTCAGGGGGATATTGCAAGATTTAATTAACTTTTCCAAACATTTAGAGAGAGTAATGAATCAGTAGTAAATAAGTTAAATTGAATTTTAATATTAAAAGTTTAGGATTAATTTGAGTTATCAGTCATTCCAAATGTCAACATAGAAGCATCCAAGCTACTTTAAAAAACAAACAAACAAGCAAACAAACAAAAACACCAAACAAGCAAAGAAAATAATTCTTTGATTTCTTTAAAGCTGTATGTGTTGTTTCATGTAAAAGGGAAATAAAAAAAAAGGATGGGAGGCAAAGATAAAATGACCTCCTCCATATTGTAGACTCCTAAAAAACCAGTCTACATTCCTATTGATTTTTCAGAGTGCCCTTCTGCAGAGGAGTTTTCCTGCACTGTGAATGTTTTTCCCTTGCTGCAGCAGTGCTAGATCTGAATGGTAAAGCTCTGTTTTTAATGGCTCTTTTTTCATCTCTAAAAGGTTGGGGTCACAGAGGATCTTTCTCCCAGAAAAATAACTTTCACAGAATTATATGCATTTCAAAAGAAATGTGCATAAAATCCTTACATGTATACTTCTACATTCAGGTGTCAAGAGGAGTAGTCGCTGTTTTCCTTTGTGTTGAAATAACGTTCCGCTGATAAGGTGCAACATGAAAGGCTGTTCTTTAGAAGATTTGAGTATAATAGTGTGTAGAACAGAAACATAGTAAGGCAAGTAATATTTCTAAACAGAACTGTTGAAGCCAAATTATGAATTTTTTTTGTAGAGCCTGTATTTCTCCATGTCTCTGGTAATTAGTGATCACACAAGTACTTCGTCTTCCCAACATACACAGCGTGGATTTGAAATTAAAATGTAGCTCTCTGCTTTTGTTTACAACAGCCAGCATTTAAAACAGATTAAAATAACAGAAATAGAATTGAAAAGGATGTTGGACATAGTTTTATGTATATATTCAATTTTTTGTATCACTCATATGTTCCAGCGTGTGAAGAATTTGAAATTGAGTTGTATCTTCCTGAACCATATTTTGCTTTTGTCCCACTAGAGGCGTGGCACTGAGTTTTAGGGAGGTGAGCAGGGTAATGGATGAAATTTACATCCATCATTTTTCTAACTGATTTATTTCTCCTGCTATCAATATTTTTGATGGTGATTTAATTAAGTTAACTTAGTTTCTAACTCCCCCTATTCTTACTTGGTTAATTAGTTAGTACTTCACTCCTGACTGATCAATGACATTTCTTATTGAAAGAATATTTTTAAAGGTAGAGATGGGAAAACCATTTATAATCAATGATGTTTTTTGCCAAATATCTCTGAGAAGATTGTGAAAACTTTGATATCATAATTCATGCCTTTTCTATATGTATCTTCCTGAGGAACCTTTCCACGAGGGCCAATTGCTTGTGTAAGGCATGCAGAAGAGTTCCCTCCTTTGTGTTGCAGGTCAGGGAATTAAGCTACACTTCAAGTAAAATTGTCGAAAAGAGCAAAAGGCCATAAAAACAGGTCACTAAAACACCAAACCCATTGACTGAAAACCCATTCCTACTTCCAAATACTGATTTCAGCCTGGTGACACCAGGAAGGGTTGCTTCCAAAATCAGTCAAGGGAGACTTGCCCATTAAGAGAGGTAACCAGAGCACCAGGTCTTGCTCTGAGTCACCTCCAGAGGACTCTGGGGAGGCACTGAACTCCTGTGCCTCAAGGCAGCCAACAGGAATCCACACTGGGACTAGAGTTAAACAAGGATCTGTGCACCTAGCACCAACTTACACAAAATAAGAGTTATCATTCTAGTGCTATTGAAGAGTGTTATAACCATCTTCAGCTTTAGATGCCTCACAGAGCTTACAAAATCTATCTCCACCCCCTTTTTAAAACAGGATTTAGTCTAGAAGTCATTTAGTTACTTCTAGAAGTGTATTGGAGTTTCCAAGTACTTTGCTTGCATTTGTGAGGCTGCATCAGTAAGTCAGAGGCATTCACAAGGTATGAGCAGGAAATAACTGCAGTCACAAGTAATGCAGAATTGTGCTGGACTTCAGCTAATGTGTACAGAAAATATTTCACTCAAGATACTCTGGCTTCCCGTGCTGTTGACTAACAGAGGTGAGAGCAACATCCAAGTTTGGCACCTATGGAGAAAGTTGGAATACATCATATGTCTCCACACCATCTGCATAGGCAGCCAAAGCAAGGCAGCCCCAAGTCACTGGTTCCTTACCCTGTTGCCAGTCCCCAGAGCAGGCACAATGGAAGCAGACCCTCTCTCTTTCAGACTGTGCTTGAGCAAATTAATCTAATTATCTGACAGCCAGGATGTAAGAACTAGAAGGGAGGTTCCCTCAGCAGAGCCAACTAAGGCCTATGAATACTAGAAAAAAAGGTTATCCAACTTGCAGAGATGAGGTGCTTTTCCATTCACCATACCTGGAAGGTGTTAGAGGAGTCACACAGAGCCAGAACCTCATGCTGTTGAAATGTTATGTCAAAGTGCCATATCTTCTCAAAACCTTTCCTGATGAATATCAGACTCATGTTGCCCCCTTCCCAAAAATACAAGAGGGAAGAAGAGCAAGGGAATTCCTATTCCCAACTGTATGTGGAATAAGAGAAAATATATCATTCCTGCTATGACAGAATAAATAGTAAAAGGAAAAGGGATTTAACCTTTCATATTTAATAAATATCATGACAATGGATGTGCAGCATTAGGTGAAATAAATGACAGTGCCCTCTGGTGTGTAAGTTGGTGCAAGTAGGTAGATGTCTCCAGGGAAGCTACCTTGGAGGCTAAGAGCAAGTGTGTCCCAGACATATGGAAGTAATAGGGTAAGAACAGGACAATGGGAGAAAGCAAGTGGACTTGCCTTTTTAAATGATGTGATTAATAGATTCTTTGGTGAGTAGGATTGTGTAAAAATATGATCTATATAGCTTCTACCCTCAGAGTGTATAAATTAGGCAGCATTTGATACTGGAATGTGAAGAAGGCAAGTCACCGACTCACATGCCAACCTGTAATCCTGATCACAGATTCCAGTTACCTTCTTTGGAAACCACTGTGAAGGTGGTGATTAGAGCAGCTTTGGAGGAGGCTAGGTTAAGGGGCCATGACTCTGGAGAATGAGGTATCTTTGTGTTGATATAGCCTCTTCTTTAATGTCACTGTTGTATGTGGGAAGGAGGGTGACTTGGCAGCCTGATAGATACACAGTCTATAACCGGCACAGCACAGTGGGCTTTGGCAAAGCACCTGTCTGCACAGGTGCACCTTTACCTGTTCAGAGGTTGAAACAATGGGGACAGGAGGCTGCACTACCATTCTGCCAGCCTATTGACACACCTGTGCAATGCAAGCACAGAGAGACACTTTGTTAGGCTATCTCACCAAGCTTCGTGGGAAATGTCCCACATAGAGTGTTCAGCAATGCTGAATTCCAACAAGAATTCCTGCTTGTGAGCATTGCTGATCCACAGCATGAAAAATGCTCTGCCTTCACAAAACGTAAGCATTTTATGATGATGTGAAGTGTGATTTCTATTTGTGAGAGAAGATTACGATTCTGAGATTCCCTTTGTTTCGGCTTCTAGCTACAAGGTGGCTTAGGTTGAGTGAGCTAGTAAAGCTTACATCCCTATTGACTCAGGTAAAGCATCAAAATAGCAAGAAACCCAAGGATCCCACCACTTCTATTTAAGGTTTTCACATCAGCTGTTTTGGACCTATTTCTGTGCATCAGTTTTTATTGTACAGAAACAAGATATGTGGGTTTATTATAGCATGTTCATTAATTGGGTGCTGAGAGTACTCAGCTTCTCAGCAGCAATGCAAACACATTCAGGCAATGAAAAAATTCAGGCTTTACCACCTAAAATAGTCTCATATCATCCCTTATTGACGCTTTCAGCTGAAAAGCATGTTGGCATTGTGTAATGCGGAGAAAGAAGAAATTTAAATACTTTATTAGGGAATTAGTAGTAAAATTGTGATTCACTGAAAAATGAACCTATAAGATCAAGAACTGATAATGTGGACACCTGAGTCCTCCTCAGTGTCTGAACATTCTGCTAAATGTGCTTCCTATGAAATCTTCAGCATCAGTTTTGATTAGTTTGAACCCAGCTCACCTCTGTAACTGTTTTTATCAACCACAAGTAGTATTTTTCTTACTGCTATCACACAATAATTTATATCTAGACATAAAAAGGGGTTTTTACTACTTTTAATCAGCCTTTTTCCTTTATCACTGATTGTTTGGGTGGTTTACTGGAAGCTTAAAGTATTTTATATAAATCATTTCCAGAGAGTGCACAAGGTTAACCTGATGGGCTCTGGGACAGGTACATTCTGTTCAATCTTAAATGAGACAGCGTTATTAATTTTGTGTAGTTCTACTTTTCACATCAGCATTCTCTTCTGCAAAGTATAATCTTCTGCCTGTTGTTTGTAATACTGTAGTCCTTTTAGTGAGAGCAGCTCTCTACAGTGGAAGACATGGTGCCTTCCTGAAGAGCTAATTCATTACACAGACCAGAGAGGCAGAAAAAGGGGACACTAGAGTGGAGCTTGATTTACCAGGTGTCAGACCACAAGCAGAATGAGATGCAGAATCCAAATCATCTGAACCTCATTCCGGTACTATATCCAGTGACTATACTGACCCTTAATATGTCACTGTTCTTATTGTTCTTTCTTTATAGTTCGGGATCGGGTACGCTCAAAAATGGAGAGAGATATTTTGGCAGAAGTGAATCATCCTTTCATAGTCAAGCTTCATTATGGTAACTCTAATAAAATATAATTCAAGTTTGTCCTTAAATTGGTTGTAGAATTGTAACTAGATGTGTTATAATTTCATACAGGTATTCCCTGCCTACTTACAACTCTGCTTCTAACAATGCCATAGAGGTTGACTGTGTGAAATTCTTAATTTATGCTAAAGGAGAATTTCACTATAAGTAGGTTTTAGCCATTCCTCCATTAAAATATATTTGTCTTAAGGACCGACATGATAGATGGTGCTGGTGGGGTAGCTGGTGAGTATACATCTGCCAACCACCTCACCTGCTGTCAGGTATCATTTACAAAAACAGAGCATATAAATAAAAACAGTTTTTAATAATAAGCACCAGTCCAAATTTGTATATGTGTGTGTATGAATATGGTATCTTGCTGGAGTTGCTGTCGTCTGTCTCACCAGCTCCCTGAGGAGCCCCGTTACACCTGTAAAGGATCTACTAATGACATGTTGGATTATGCAGGCTCTCCTCTCATAAACCTTAGAGCTCCCCTTTATGCCTAGCCGTTAGTGACTCCTAGTACCTTGTGCAGTAGAAAGCAATATAAATTCATAGATGCTTAGCATGGAAAGTAATATTCTAGAAATGCATTGTTGTCTCACAACTGATACCATTTTATCCCATGGTCTAAGCTCAATTGCTTAGTTCTATATAGAAATTAATTTTTTCTGTTCTCAAAGTGCTGAAATGACAGGGAAGTTAATGGAATGAATGATACACTGATAGAAAGATTCATACTTTGGAGACTTTTTCTTGATTCAAACTTCCAATATCTTCATCCTTTTCTAATGCAGCATTTCAAACAGAGGGGAAGTTGTATCTAATACTGGATTTCCTGAGGGGAGGAGACCTTTTCACAAGACTCTCCAAAGAGGTAAGCTGGTTAATAGATTTTTAACTTAGAAATGAAAGACTGTCCTGCATTTCCTGAACTCAGATTAAGTTGGTGGCCATGGAAAATGGCTTTGGGAATAGTCTTGAGATAGATAGATATGGATATGTAATATGTAATAGTATATGTAACAGAGCTGTAATATGTAATAGAGAGTCCAGTGCAGGGCCACCAAGATCATTAAAGAAGTAGAGCATCTGCGCTATGAGGACAGGCTGAGAGAGCTGGATCTCTTCAGCCTGGAGGAGACTGAGAGAGGACCTCATTAATGTTTACAAATATGTTAAGGACGAGCATCGGGAGGAGAGAGCCAGGCTCTTCTCAATGTCATCCAATGTTAGGACAAGAGAGAATGGGAGCAAGTTGGACCACAGGAGGTTTAGTATTAACCTGAGGAAAAACTTCTTTACAGTAAGGGTGCCAGAGCACTGGAACAGGCTGCCCAGGAAGCTGTGGAGTCTCCTTCTCTGGAGACATTCAAGAGCCACCTGGATGCATTCCTGTGTGAGCTCATCTAGGTGATCCTGCTCTGTCAGGGGGGTTGGACTAGATGATCTTTCTAGGTCCCTTCCAACCCCTAACATACTGTGATACTGTGATACTGTATCCTCTTGCATCTTTAAGTGGTTTCTTAGTAATTGTATTTGAGTTATGCCATATGCAACACAGCAAATAGCATGTAATCATCACTGCTGTAGAAAACTACACCACAACTAAGCCATTCCTGTAACAAAAAACCCCCAGACCTATTGCTTGCAAAGTATGTCTTGCATGTGATGAGAAATGATCTGAGAAATCAATCACCAATACATTTTGCCCTGGGCATGGGCATAGAAGCACTGGAAAAACACAACCACTGACAGCAGAAAGAAGAGATGGCTTGTAGGTCAGAGGCTGACTGCTGCAGCAAGCATGCAGAGAGGGGAGCATCAGCTGGGAGCAGGTTGTAGGCCATTCAACACCCCAGTGTCTTGGAGGTTGGTTGTCACAGCCCTCACCTCTTCTCCTCCTGCCAGCCTGGGGATAACTGCTGCTTGCATCACCTCGCTGAGCTCCCTTCCCTTCCCTGCCTTCTGCATCTTCTGCCCCTGGAGAGGTGCTGCTGGAGAAAAAAAGCATCCAGGAAATGGTCCAGACTTGAGTCTCGCTAATGACTTTAGAGAGCATCAGCAGTAGGTTTTCTATGTTCATTTAGTGCTTGCCTGGGTCTTCAAATACCTCTTTGAGCCAGCTGTCTGCACTGCTTGAAGCAGTGCATCCTCCTGAATTTAGCCTCAGAGAGGGTTCTGCAGGTGTTATGGGAGGCTCTGGGCAAGGCAGCCTTGCTGCCCCAGGGCTTTTCTGCACCCCAGCATTCTATGTCACCAGCATGATGTTCCCAGCCCTTGGTTTCATTCTAGAGTGTGGAGATAAAGGTACAGGCTTTAAAGATGAGAAAGAGACCTTTCAAATGCCATCATGAGGGAAAGCTCTGTTTGATCTTTTTGGTTTGGGGCGTCAGTGATGGACTAAAAAAGCTGTGAAAGCAGTACTTTTATTCAAGAGTTCCCTGGCTTTTTTGTTTCCCATCCAATTCCCGGTTCAGTGGCATGGTGCAGACTGCTGTGTGTGACACAGTTTGGGATCCCAAGTATTCAAGGCTTGTTTGCTAATGCAAGAAAGCAGTGCCAACAGGTTAATTATGCTGACAAGTAATGATACTTGTACAAGTACTCAGTACCTGGCAGTAGTTATTTTTAATATGAGGAAAAAGATTAAAGAAAATAAAAATATCCTTCTGCTGTTTGTCATGAAATCAGGCTTTGTTAGCAAGGCAGCGTGTTGTCTTAGCAAGGGCCTCTCTGGTTTCATGGAAGAGAGAAAAAGTAATTCTTGCCCACAGAGGACAGTTACCCATTCTGCACAATCAAGGAACTTGAAAGTGAAAGGGAACAGCACAGATTTTGTAGTCCTTTAAAATGTCACATTCTCCCCAAAGCTTTTCCAATGCAATGCACTGACTTCACTGCTTTATACTATCAAGAATGAGTCCTTTTAACTTGAGAATACTTATTTACGTACTTTTTTCAATGTTTGCAGCTTGCCTGCTTATACTTTGCTGCTGTTTAGTGGCAAGGTATTGCAAGGGAGGAATTTATGGAAAAATCTCTACTGCTAGCAATTTGTTAATTATGGACTTGGTCCAATGGTGTTGATTTCAGTAGGCCTCCAGACAGATGCTATATACTACAGTATGCATGCATGCAAAGCTTGTCTCTCTCTTGCTCTGTCTTTCTGAGAGATCTGACTTTATCTAGGTATATTTTTATAGATTAGATTTTCCCTGATTCTGTTTATTTCATCTCTTCTTTACATTATTTATCTCCAGCGTTATAAATAATTTAAATTTCTTTTGATAATTAATGCATTTTTTATGTTCAGACCAATTAAATTTTTAGTCGGAGCTTTTGCATGTGTATCCTTTTTCTTTCTAGCCTTTGCAGTGATATTGTTAATTAAATTGTGACATCTGAATCCTCTTTTTTTGCTCTCAGCCCTCTGCAGCTTCTCAGAAGAGTGTTGTGGCTGCTCCTTTCCAAGAGCAGGGACTTAATTTTAAAAATAAGACCAGAAATTTCTACTGTAGATATTTATATTTATAGATTACTTCAAAATTCATATTGAGCTGATCCATTTTTACTTCTGTCTTATGCAGTATTCACACTTGTGTATCCAATACATCAGCTTCTCTTCCTGCATTATTATCTCTGTACATACTGGAATTTAATTAGAGAGTATTTAATAACATCTGGGATATAATGAAAGTTGAACCAAATGGTTCAAATACTTCAAATGAGTTTTTCTGAGCTTTGTGTTCTTTTTAATCACAGAAGTTTCTTCCCACCTGAAACAGAGTTCTTAGTATTAACAGTATCCATAACAGCTATAGAAAGGAAAAACTTGACCTCAGTTCATACCTCATCAGGCCCTGGATGTTAGACAGCACATCATTGCTTAGGGTACCTGCACTGAGATTCCTTGAACCTTCATTGCGTCAGCTTTTAAATCCATCTCTAAGTGTCTTCATGCTGTGTGTATTCTGCTCAGACTGGGAAGCATTTCTCTTCCCCAAAGAGGTTAACCCATGTTATTTTGTGGTAACTTGGTAAACAAATGCCAAGACTTTAGCAAATTAAGATATGAAATTAATAAGAGCTGCACTGAACATACTGAATTTTGATGTTCATTTCCAAAGGCTAGGGAGTTTAGAACCTTATTCATATTATTGTGACATGCTGCCATGTAAACAGATCGAAAAGATGAATGAGAGCAGCATGTTTTAAGAAACGGAAGTATTTGACAGATTAAGTTTTATCTCATGAGGAGAATCTAGTAAGAACTGTTAATGTGAGCTCAGACAAGTTATGGAAAATTGAACCTGATATGATAGTCCTTCCAGACACCCTGAGTTAAGCAATTCCTTCTCTGTGTCTGTTTAATGCAAGTCAGCCCACTGCTGTGTTCTTTTCTTCCTTCTCTCTAGGTGATGTTTACAGAAGAGGATGTCAAGTTCTACTTAGCTGAGCTGGCCTTGGCATTAGACCACCTCCATGGTCTTGGAATTATTTACAGGGATCTAAAACCAGAAAAGTAAGTTAATGAGAAAGAGGGAACCGAAAAATAAATATGTGAACTTTTAGATTGTTTCTGCTACTTGTCATACTAGCAGGTTAAAAGGTGCCAAAGGTTCTAACTGCTTTGTTGTATGTGAGACTCTACCTGAGACCCTCACCATCTTCAGTAGGGTCTTCCTATCATATCATTTTAGCATAAAGCCAAATACTTCAGCTCTGTTCCAGTGTAACATGGTCTCTCTGTGCCTGGCCTTCAGTTTAGTGTATGATCTTCATTTCCAGCATTTGATCTGGTCTTCCTCTTGATGTGGTATGAACTGCTCAAAGCAACTCCACTTCCAGCTCATACAAAATATGTTTTGGCATTGTTTTATGATAGCCAGTTTTTAAAGTTAATGAGCATCTCTGAAAACTAGTGTGCATGAGAGACATATGATAATGAGGATATTAAAAACACTTTTAACAATCTGAAGTATTTTCCCAGAAATGATTCTTGCTTATACTTGCAGCTATTTTCTATTACTAATGTGGTGCTAGAGAGAATTTTCCTTTCTTTATTTTCTTTCAGTACATCAGTAGATTAAATGACAAACCCAGTGCTGTCACTGGGAATGATGTGATATTGGTTTTATTCCATTCCTCTTGCCTGGTGCTTTTCCTGCGCCTTTTGTGCCAGCTCCAATAAAACAGGCTGCAACACTTCAAAGTCACCAGCCTTTTAAATGTAATGGTCACTGTCATTTTAAAAAGGTGACCACTGAGAGCAATCTGCTTGGCTGTTGGTTACACTTCAGTATAAGAGCAGAGCAGCCTTCTCCTTCTGTGGCATGAAGTTGAAGAATATGCAGCTCTTTCTTTAAAACAGAGTGAGATTGCTTTCACGTTCTTGGACAAAATAAGAGACTAAGAGTAATGGAAAGTAGATTTCGTAAGCAATAAATTGAAATGAAGGAGACTATATCCACAACATTGTACTATGTGATTTAAACTATAAATTCAATTTTATGTTTTGGCTGCAACAGCAGTAGTGGTAGCACTATATGAATTCATACAGATGTGTATAGCCAGAGCTCTTAGTCCTTTGGGCTAAAGACCCTTTCATAGGTGACTGAAATGTCTAGTTTTGGCTGTTAAAGCAACCACAATGGAATAAACAGAGTCTTTGGCTAATAGAGGAAGTCATCCTCCAAATTGAAGCACTGGAGGGATGAAGGTACCCGTTTGTCATACAATATGAAATGCAGGTTGGCAGCAGTCACACCATTTCTGCTACTGCCACATGTTGTTGCATCATCTCCCTGCAGCTTTTCAATTTCAGTTTTCTTCTCAATTGCTATTCTATTCATTCAGCATCAACATATATGCACGTTATAGAACAACTCCAGTTATGGAGTTTGTTTTAAACTTTGTTTCTAGTGACTGTTAATATGAATCACACACTGCTTTTCTTTCTGGTGTTAGATGAAGCTGTTTTCCAACCTACATATGATATATGAAGCTACCATTAGAAGGTATTAAAATATAAGTCATGGGGCTGTTATGTTAGTAGGCACATGCCTTAATTTTTTTCTTTAGGAGAAGTTAGAAACTGAGAAGAAAATTAAGTACTTGTCAAAACTATTCACTGCATTTGAGATATTGATAACCTAGTTTTTAAGAGTTCTCAGCATTGTTTCACTTTGGGTTTCGAAGCACTTCTCTCACTGACTTGAGCTGCAAGTGAGAGCACTTAAAATTTCTGCAGGCCAAACTGCAGTGCCTCACATCAGGGATCAGTGAAATGAGAAATTAAAGCTCACCTAAGAAAGGAAGGTATCACTGACTTGCCGTTGTTACATAGAAACATCTTGAAAAGGCAAAGAGGGAACCCAGCTATCTGTGCATTTTTGTCTGACTTGAGAGCAGCCAGCCATCCCCCTCACTGCACCCCTCTGCTCTAAGCCCTGAGTATTATCTGTTCTGCCAACTGAGACAACAGCTCTCTGGAAGAAAACAAGAAGGTGGCAGCCCTTATTCTGGTGTTTCCTAGCTTCTAAATGTGTAGTTTATGGTCTTGGATGTATAGTTAAATAGATACCAGTGATATAGTTGAATCTGGATACAACTGTCATAGTATAAAATTGCTTTACATTAATATAACTACTGTTGTACAGGAATTACACGGAGTGGTATAACTTATATTAATACCTGGGAATAAATCAAAGCATCTGCTTGCCTGAAAAACCTGTTCTTTACAAATAGCTTTGTAAGTGCAAAGCCTAAGTGTAGCCATGCCTAGGACAGCAGAATGTGACAGCCTGTGATTTGACTTGAACTTCAGGTTTAGAATAAAGAACAGGTACAGCAGAAAAAAACATTAATTCTGAAGGGGAAAAAAGAGATATGTTTTTAAGCTACATCTAGGAAAGGATAGCTGTCTAACTAAGAAGATAAAAGGAAATTAAGACCATCCCAGGATATTCTCATCCTTCTGTCCCTGGGCAGGGTCAAATATATGAAGGTCATTACAGGTGTGTTCCTAACCTATTCTTAAAATAGCTTGTGGAGACCCCATGGTCTCTGTACGAGGCCTTTCAGCAGTGCTCCACCAGTTGTACATCTAGAAAGTTTCTCCTAATAGCTAATTTGAAATTTCTTTGCTGGAGTTACAGGCTATTGCTCCTTGGCCTGTCCTCCTAGACTCCCCAGCCAGCTCATTCTGCTCTCAGCAGCAGCCTTGGGGGATTGTGAGCAGTCTGTGTCCTCAGACCTCTCTTCTGATGACCCTCTTTTCTTCCACGTGCTTTGCGATGGTGCCCATGATGACCTGCTCCATCATGTTTGCAGGGATGGAGGTGAGGCTGACTAGCCTGTAGTTTCCTGTGTCCTCCTTTTTACCCTTTTTGAAGGTTGGAGTGACATTGGCTATCCTCCAGTCCTCAGACACCTCGCCTATTCTCCAGGACCTTTCAAAGATGATAGAAAGTGGCCCAGCAATGACTTGTGACAGCTCCCTCAGCACTCACAGGTATATCCCATCCAGACCCATGGACTTATGAATATCCAGTTTACTTAATTGTTCTCTAGCTTGATCCTCCTTAACCAAGGGAAGTTTTCCTTTGTCCAGACTTTCTCTGGTTCCTACAAGGTCTGGGTCTCCCTGGCGCTGGCCTGAGCAATAAAGACTGAAGCAAAGAGGGTGTTCAATAATTCCACCTTCTCTGCGTCCTCTGACACCATGGCACCTGCCTCATTCAACAGCAGGCCCACATTTTCTCTAATTTTCCTTTTGCCTCCAATATACTTCCTGTTGACCCTGGCATCCCTTGCCAGGTTTAATTCCAAGGAGGCCTTGGCTTTTCTCATCTCACCCCTGCATACTCTGACCCCAAATGGTTAGTCCCTTCTTCCATGCACTGTGAACTTCCTTCTTCCACCTGAGCTTTTTTGGAAGCTCCTTTCTCAACCATGCAGGTCTCCTACTTCCCCTCCTTGACTTCTTGCACTTAGGGATACATTGATCCTGAGCCTGGAGGAAGTGATACTTGAATGGCACCCAACTATCTTTAGCCCACATACCTTCTAGAGCCTCTACCCATGGGATTCCTGCAAGCAGTTTGAAGAGGTCAAAGTTAGCCCTGCTGAAGTCCAGGGTTGCAATCCTACTTACTGTTTTGTGCATATTTCCCATGTTCCTGAGCTTTATCTTCTCATGATTACTAGAGCCAAGGCTGCCCCTAGCCTTAACATCCTCCACCAGTCCCTCTTTATTTGTCAGTACTAGGTCCAGTGGTACTCCTTTCCTTGTTGTCTCCTCCACCACCTGAGTCAAAAAGTGTTATCAATATATTGGAGGAACCTCTTGGACTGTAAATGCCTGGCTGTGTGGCCTTCCAAGCAGATACCAAGGTAATTAAAATCCCCTGCGAGAACTAAGGCCTGTTGTTCTTTTGAGAAAAAGAACAGGTTGATAATTACAGTATCCTGTAAATACACTAAAACCTTGAACTGAACAAATAAAATGGAAACATCTTGTAATGAAAGGTTATCACTCTGTGGGATTATAGCCTAGTTTAACATTTGAAAGTTTTTATAATTTCAAAACATTGATTTAGAAGAAAGTTTTTTCTCAAGCCTGAATCACATTAACAACTTCTCATTCTTTTTTTTACCTTCTGCAAAACAATACTAGCTTATTTCCAATTAACGGATCATGCAAACAATAGCTAGAGTAATTGTGATTGTCACAATAGATTTTCTACTACAAACAGTGTGGAATAAAAAGGAACTGTAAAAGGATAAGGATAAAAAGAGAAGACAGAACATATGATCAGAGAATAAGTTTTCTTCCACAGTCAAAGGGAAACCATGTCTGTTGTTGTAATCTGGATGCTTAGAAGCAGGTACTTTATTCTTTGCTTCTTAATGTCACTCAAAGCTAGTTCAGTGCCACAATTATCTTTTTCTCACTGTTAGTATATTATCTTTATACCGCAAGTGCAATTTTCAGTTCATAACCACAGCATTGTATGTGTTGGCAGATGGCAAAAGTGGAAATACCATGCTGTCCAAAGGGTGCTGCCAGAGACCACAGTGAAGCTGCAGGCAGCTGAGGGCATCATGCAAGAGTGATTAGAGAACACAAGACAGAGGAGGGAATTGCAGATCAAGTTTTATGGAGTATAGGATGAACATCCATGGGAAACCAGGACCATTCATACAAATGTTCAGTGTGAGAAAATCAGCTGCGTTTTCCAGGCTTACTTAACCTGAGACAGTATTATTAAGTCTGATAGCTGTGTTGGTGTTGCCTCTATCCTTTTAATGAGGTTAAGGTATGAACCCTTTAATGAGGGCAAAGGAATGAAAAACATATATTGTATACATAGAGAAGCAGCATGTGTTTTCAATAGGAAATTGATGAAATATAAAATCAATGTGATACTGTGAGAAATCCCACACCATTTGAATTGCATTGTTATTCACAGTGGCTTCCTGGGTATGAGGCAAAATTTTGGATGATTCCAGTGAGCTGTACTCCTTGACGTTTTCTAGAGCCAGAGCTGTGGAGCTCATACATTCACCTTACTTCCACACTGCCAAGTATTTTAGTCTGTTCTCTTCTGAAGCACAAGCTTCTTGTTTAGGGATTGTAGTCTCAAAAATATATTTAAATATGCCTGTTACAGACTAGTACTTAAAAATTATGCCTTTGAGAAATCTGAGGAGACAGAATAGAGGTAAAGATGCTTTTATCAAGAAGAGAAAGCTTTAATTGTTGAACACATGGTGACTCAGCTGCTTACCTTTGATGAAGTACACAATGACAATCTGTTCTAAACACACAAATGAATGGCAGAAGACAATCTCTTCAATTAAGTTTTTGTGCAGACACAACCTTTAACAAAAGTATAGCCCAATGTGTTTGTTTCACTTCTGTTGTATTTTCTTCCTGAACAATTGAAGTGACTAAGAGAAGAGAAGTAGAAAAATGGCTGACTAGACCTTTTGAAAAGAAAAATATGCTAAATCTATCTAGAACTGAAGAAACACCACCTTCATTACTGTGTTGGTATTTATAGGAAGAAAGGTTACCAAAAATCATTAAGTTTCAGTGTTCCTTCTTGTTTCCATAAAAACTAGCAATGCTTTCTGTGAGCCATAGTCATTTTTCTCACAGAAAAGTTGGAATGCCTTTGTAAGAATAAAATATGCTAGCAGGTGGCAAACATGAGAACACTTGAAACTGGCTTCCAGGCTGAATTTTCTTTTATGCTTCCAGACAGAATAAATTAGCAGGGGCTGAGATGCATGCAGTTAGTCTCTGACTAGTCATTGTGCTCTACAATCACTCTTATTACTTCAGCAGCAATGTATCTAGCTTTGGAGTTAATTTTAGGTCCAGTGAGTCCAACCCTTGATTATTTTTGTGCTTGCCTTTATTACTACAAGAAGAGCAGAAAACCTGTAGCTCCTTCGCCTGCTGGAAGCAGATACTCTGCAGTTGGCTTTGAACACCCTGTTCATTCTGAGCTTAGTTTGCAGGCCCACCCTTTGGATACCATGAAGTAAGGAAGTTTCACATGCAACTGCTGCAGGCCATACATGCTTCAGATGTGAGATTAGGTGGACTTTAAGGATCATCTTTCTTTCTGGAATTATATAGTCTACTGAGGGTTTCTATACATATATGTTTGAGTCTTGCATATCTCCTTACATGTTTTAAACATGTTTTATCGATAACTGCACTCTGGGCCTACCTAATGAATGAATGTTTTTGCTTTACAGCATTCTTCTTGATGAAGAGGGCCACATAAAGATAACAGGTATGTGAGGAATGGAGATCTTAATGTTTACAAGCCAATTTGTCTTTTGCGGTATGTTCCATGCATCTTAGTCTTTGCTTGGAAAGAGTTTGCTTGCAAGAACTAGAATCCAGAAGAGTTTGGATGTTGGGTTTCTCTTCTCTGGCAATTTGTCAAACAACCATGCTGTGCGCACATGGAGAACATAGTGTTTTCTTGGTAAAATTGTTCTCTTGATTGATATGAGGTATGCAGGCTTGGCTGCCTACCACCATGGATGGAGGAATGCTTTCAGTATGACTGCTTACCACAGAGTAAATTCTCTGAATTAAAACTGGGCAGATAACAATTGGAAAGACATCCATTTGCCACCCTGGAGAAGTTGTCTGGCCATTCTTTTCACTGATGTCCATCTGGGATTATTATTTCTAATGCTTTGGTTATCTCAGAAAGAAACATTACCAGCATTGTCTTCACCAAACCTGAAATGTGTATTTCTTAAACTCTCTCTTCTGCTTTGGGTCAGCACCTCATCTTGAAGACAGAAAATCATACTCCTGCTTTCAGGACATATTAATAAATGCCAACCAGCACAAATGCCAAGCAGGCACTCCACATACGCAGGGCTTCAGCATACACCTGCCTGTGGCCTTTCTGCATGCAGACAAAAGGGTGCTTCATCAGCTGGTTGGTGTGTTTGGTTTGCACAGTTTAAGTGGGCAAAAGTGTAAATAATTTTTATAGAACTGACAAGTCTTTTTTGTTTCAATTTATTTAGATTTTGGTCTGAGTAAAGAAGCCATCGACCATGACAAGAGAGCATATTCGTTCTGTGGGACAATAGAATATATGGCCCCAGAAGTGGTCAATCGACGAGGACATACTCAGAGTGCTGACTGGTGGTCTTTCGGCGTACTCATGGTAATGGAAAGTTATGTGTGTTTGTTGGCAGGATGGCTGTGCGAGTTATCAGATCCCTCAGAGAGAAAGTACTGCTTTCAGCAATTAAGGTTTGATAGAAAGTAGTTGTGTAATAATTGCTTGATTGTTTTCATTGCATCAGTGATAGTGAAAGAGCTTTTCCTGGCAGTATATGAGGTAGCATTTGGCCCCAGATTCTCTCTCTTCCTTCTCTTTTCTGTCTTGGTTGCTTACCATGAGCCAAGAATCTTTGCACTGCACAGGAACAGGGTAGGGCAAGCTCAGAAGAGCACAAGCATTTTAGAAGAAACATCTACCTAGTTACTAACATGGTTCATGTTATGAAACAATTCCTCAAGCAGCATCTTTCAGATGTTAGGGACATCCTCTTAAAAAAACTCAGGCATTTACTCTTTTTTTTCTGCAAACTATAGATCAAAAAGGACGTATTTTAGAAAGCACTCAATGTTTCACAGGACCTCAGTGTTCTTTTTTTCATTCATCTGTCTTCTTCACATGAGCATTGCTGACTCTTGTTCAACTAATGAGATTTAGGTGGTTTGGGGCTGGTGGTAGATTTCCTGTAGTCTTATTAGCTGGTTAGGCACAGTCTGAAAATCACTTGGGGTCTCCTGTGGCCCNCTGGTGAGATACTGTCACTCAAAAAGCTCCCTTTTGTCCTGCTAGGAAAAGAAAACAAATACATACAGGCACCATGTCATCCTCCTTTCTTCTTCAGTGCAGTTTTGTGTCTTGATTATGACTACTTTGTGATGTTTGCTTTATCCTGAGTGTATGCTGAAGCTGGTTTTAAAATAACGTGTGAAACAGTTTTAAAATGACTGCTCTTCATAGAGGGGAAATTAGTGGAAACAGTCATAAATGTATCAGTTGGCACAGAGGAATAGTTAGGAATTAATGTATTTCTTACATGTCTTTGCATTGGATTAACTATACAAGAGTTACAATTTTTCCCCACTGTCCTGCAAGCTATTCTGCAGGTAGTTTAATTAGAATCAATATAAGAAACTGTGCTAATTCATTTTTTATACATGAAAATCAATGAAAAGTTAGTACCATCTATGTATGCATCACAGGGAAAAATACCACCAAAAGAAAGGAGCTATTTCATCTAAAGAGTACTGTTGTCCCAAGAGATAGGAATAAAGTCATCAAAACAAAATTTAATTAGCCGGGAAATCAGAAGAAAGCACCTGACTGCTTAAGAGGTAAGGCCCTGGAAAATGCTTTCCAAGAGGTCTAGGAAAGATACCTGACTACTGTGGAGCTGATTGGCTTAGGAGAAGGACCCAATAACATCCTCCTGAGTGCCACAGCATTTAACACTGGGATACAGTGTCAGAAAAGATTTTTAGAGAGGTATTGAACCCTCCTCAAGTCAGCCAACTAACATTAGATGTTCAGATGCTAAACTGCTCTCTCCTGCATCCATCCAGCCTCTTCAGTCTGTGGTGCCATTGTTGCTGAGGAGGATGAAGAGAAAATGAAGGCGAAGCTGGTTTGTGGCACTGTGATTTTTATTTACGTGAATACTACAGGGTTTTTTAAGCAATTATTCCCAGTATTTTTTTATCAAGGAATATTGCTGCCCCTTGAGACCAGATACCATGCATTTATTACTCTCACAGGGGTAGGTTCAGATAACAAAGGTGATGCTGCTCTCTCAGGTCTACCTAAATGCTCAGTGCACAGACACCAGCAGGCAAAACAACACAGTGCAGCACTGCAGCTGTGGCTCACATTGCACCTCACCATGGTTATCATGGCTCCCCTCCAGAACCAGAGCAGAAGCATAAATTAACATAGCAATGTGGTCTTCTACTACAGCCTCATTTCCTGTGGTATGGAAGCTCTTCTGAGTAGCTATATATTACACTACATACCACAATCCGTAGAGCATGTTTAAATTTTGTTTACCCTAAGAAGACAACTGGTGCCATCAAAGGAAATAAGGGTAGGATGCAACATGAATAGTAGTGAAAATTTGACGGCCTACATCACTACAACTGCTGGTTGACAGAAGTTAATCTAAATAAATACTGTCATTTATTATGAATTTAAAAGGAGTGGAACATACTTTAAAAGGAGTGGAACACTGTATGGTAACAAATCGTTTGTGGATGCTCAGCAATTCTGAACCACATATGTTCAATCAGGAAACTCTAATAGCTTGTGCTTCATATAATAAAAATATCCCAAACCTTTAAACATTTTACATATATATTTAATTTTGGAGGATATCTGTGCCTTCGCTCTCTCTCCAGTTAAATGATGATGTATTTGATGTATAGATTGTTTTTCTTTTACCTGCTAATGAACTTGGCTCCTTCCACCCTGATTTCTTCTTTTTTTTTTTCCATCTCTCTTTTCATCCCACTCACCCAGGAATTCAGTGTATTAGAATTAGAAAATATAAGAATCCATATAAAAGGAGATAATTTAAAGAGAGTAAAATCCTTTTAACTGTAAGCTAATGCTTTAAGCCTTTGAGTGCTACCAGACATCTTAGAGAAAAGTAGCTCTAACCAGTTCATTCTTTTTTCCTTTTTAACAATTTACTGTTTGAGGCAGAAAAAGGATATTTCCATATACAAAACAGTGCAAGAGGATTTTATGATGCTGTCTTTCCCTCTGCTCATTTTTCCTTGTTTTCCGTGGTCTGTCACTTGTATGGTCTAATAGGGAAGTTGTTTTTCTGCCAGTCTGAAAAACTGAAGAGATTTAAATGGTATCCAGATGATTTACTGGCATTTCTCTCTATGTGATTTGAAATATGATATGAAATGTATAAAGAAAATATACCAGTTGGTGGCATATGCATAGACTGAAAGGAAGTGAATGCAATAGTGTAATTTTCATACCTAAAATTTTCATCAATGGAGGGAATATACTAAGCAGATACTGATAAAATTGCTTGTAACCTAGCCATCAGAAAGGCAACAAAATGCTCTCTTGTCTGTTTTCTTCTGTGAAGAGAAAGTAATGCTACAGGTTGAAGAGTTCGGATGTACTCTTCTTGCTGAATATTGGTACAGAAAGGAAGTTAAGGTTGGAGGGGATGCACAGCCTTCTGAAGGACTGGCTAGCAGAAGGTGTCCCTCCAAACAGCCAGGAAGCAAATCATTGGGAGGCAAGAAGCAAACAGATGGTTATACAGGTAGGGAAGTGAGGAGAGTGTCCCAACAAAACTATAGGGTCTGCTTTAATAGCCAAAAATACTAGAGTTTCTTCATATCTAGGCTCCGCTCCTTGTCAACCTGCTGTGACCCACATAACTCTGTATTTATGTGCAAGGGTGTTAGTAGCAAGCACTCATTTCTGTTTGCATGTTTAGATTTAGCAAATTTTTTTATATTTTTGAAAAATAAGCAGAAAAACAGGTTGTTGTGCAGTAAAGCAGTTAAACTATTTCAGGTTTGAGTTTTTTTAAATCTTGTTGTTTCCATTTTAACCTTCAACAGATTTAATCAGGACTGCAATTGAGAAACCAGTGGTTTCTTCCAGCTGCTGCTAAGTTGAGTTCATTGAAGTAAAAAGCACTGGTATATATAACTCATGCAGCTTCCTGTCACTTCAAATATTGATGCTAAGTGCATTTCTTCCGAATATGAATTCATCTCAACATTAGACATATGTATGTAGTTGGAGATACGTTGTAACAAAGTGCTAGCCATTAGAGCAGGCCTGTAAATATTCTCTGCAGGCTCCAGGCTGGTCATGTCCCCTGCTTCCTCCTGCAACTTAAATTTCTTTTTTCCTTCTCACCTCTCCTCCTTCCTGCCATTCCCTCCTCCCTCCATGCCCTACCCCTCCTTGGACACTGCAGCTGAATGTCTTGATTTTAGGTTGCTTGGCCCATGGTGCATTTGCAGATCTTTCTGTCATATCATGATGGGTGGGAGCCACAGTCATCTTCTTCCCACATAGTCACTGACTAAGCAGTTGCTAATATCTGTTTCATCTGCATCAGCAGCCTCAAGCCTATTTCTGCCAAAATAAATGAGCTGTAGCAGTCACTGTTAGTGCTGTTAAATTAGATTTATTATAACAACAAAGTAACATGAGCAAGTGTAAGTGAACATTAGGTACTTACCCTGAATGTAAACTCTTTAGAAATCATGAGGAAGGTTTGGTACAGTATGTGCCATTTCTGCTACTGCCCTGGGAAGCAATGTCTCTGTCCTTCATCTCTAGTATTTCTGAATGGCTCTGATAGGCCAGAATTACTTTGAAACTGGTGCTTAACCCCTAATGTTATTTAAGCAGTTTCAAAAATTCTCCTTCATATTGTTTCTCTCCAGAAGAGGAACAGCTTTCCTCCAGCTCTACCAGGCAGCTCTTCTCTTGACTCTCCCAGATCAAGGAGTTAATACTTTTGTGTTTTCCAAGTCTTGTTTGTATTTGTCAGCAATATACACTTTTTAAAAAGTGTTTTTTCCTTGTTTCTACTATGTGTTTTATTGCCCTGAGTTAATTTTTTACTAATGAAGGTTAACCCATCAATTAATTATAGTCGATTAGTTATCTAGCTTGTAAACCTCTCCTATGCCCTCCTCCCAAAGCTAGCATAACTGTTTCACAGATATAGTTTTCTTATGTTTCCTTACATTTCTTCTATATGGTATGGCTATATTTACTCTCAGGAAAGTCAGGCTGTAGGACAGTCTGACAGGTTTTGGTAATGAAAGGATCCTTTTTTGCACAAATGTGCTTCCTAAGAGTGGAGCTACATGTGTGATAAAGTATAAAAGCTACATAAGGGTTGCAGAAGTCTGTCCTAATGGGGATTTAATTATAGCAATGAATATTAATTATTGGGTACTTATTATAGTATAAAAGATCCGAAGCCTGAGTCACAGACATAAGCAAGTAACAGCTCTCCTTATCCTCAGTGGACGTTGTCTGTCTTTGTGCCCAGGCCTGAATAACATTCTTGGTGTCTTTTTGTTTGGTGATGCATAACCTCCATCATCCCTTAGTCAGAGGAACTAGCTGCCACTCATACCCCATTGAATCCATATTAGGCAAGTTTCTGTGGCTTTTTTGTCTTTGTTGTTACAAATGTGAAATTCGTGTCAAATTTACTGAGAGCACTAATCTGTTTCGAAGGACCTGTAACTGACTGATATTTTCATGTGTGAGTTAGGCAAATAATTGACGATGATTGCTAAGGTTTGCTTTGAGATTTGGGTTCAGTTAAATGTGACTTGCAAAATTCATCACTGAATACAGCCAGGGGAAGCAAAAGGGAAGAGAAAAAGCACACTCAAATGCCTTTGGAATGTGAGGCTCATGTATATGTCTCCTGCAAAGTATGGCAGTGGAATCTCTAAGTAATGCAAATATGCAATAAAAAAAGTGTTTGGACTCAAGATAAAAAGATGGGAAGTGGTGTGTTGAACACATTTACCTTTCACCACAGTCAATGCCAAACACCTAAGGACAGCTATACCCATTCAGACTAAGGGTCCTCCCAGACAAATATCTTGTCTCCAGCATTGACCATAAAACAGGTGCTGGAGGAAATAGGATATTGTGACACCTTTTCCCAAACAAACCAAAACTGGACTCCAAGTATCAGTGTAAACAGTTTGTAACAAGACTCTTGCATGAAACCATCATGTTGGTTCTTAATGTTCCATATAATCCAGATCTGCTGTGTCATTTATTTCTGAAGTACAGCTTGTTGGATCATTTCTTTTCCTCAAGTTTTCAGTTATGTTGGAAGTAGAAGGTGGGTATGGTGTCTATCAGCTATACAAACTGTCTCAACACTTATTTGATTTACCATTTGGTTTTTACTCCACAGTTTGAGATGCTGACAGGATCATTACCCTTCCAGGGAAAAGACAGAAAGGAGACAATGGCACTCATTCTCAAGTGAGTACTGAAACAGCTCTCATTCCTCCAACTATGAATTAACTGTAGCCTCTGAGCACCCTTAGGCCCTATGAATATGAAGGGTGGAGAATAAATGCATATAATGGATTTTTTCAAAGCTATATAAGGCATGAAGTTGTAAGACACACACAGAGCTGATGCCTGCATGTTGCTCTAAAATTGCCTTCAGAATAAATAGTAGGAAGTGAATTACTGAGAGGTCCTTACGAAAGAAATATATCTTACACAGAAATATATCTTACTTGCTTTAATAAAGAATATCATTATCTACACAAAAGTGAGAAGAGTAAAATTTCTGCAGGACAACTTATATTTTGTTGTTGCCAAGTTTCATATCTTTTCCTTCGCAAATTTCCCGTTCATTTAATGATAAGTGCAGATGTAACTATTTGAAGCTTATCTTTGCTCAATATTACATTTTTTTCTCTGGTAGCACTGAATCACCAAGGGAAAATTTTTACTCTCTTTAATCAATATGTGGTTTAATAAAATTATTTTAATGAAGTTTTATTTCTTGATTGCCAAGTTTATCTCAGAAAACTAAAAAGTGAAAATGACTTGTTTAGGTTGCAAAAGGCGTTAAGAGATTCATTAGATCTACTGTACCTCTGATGAAGCCAGTGGTAAAAGCTTCTTTAACTGGAAGTTAAGAACAAATCAGGTCCTTACTCAGTATTGCATTACGCTTAGGTAGCCATTGCTCACCAAATTCAAGTGTATGCCTGTCCTGACTACTACAATTCCACTTTTTATACTACAGTGGGATGGAGATATTTTTTGAGACATCTATTTTCTTTTCAAGTGTTGTGTTTTTTCAGAGCCAAGCTGGGAATGCCACAATTCTTGAGCATAGAAGCCCAGAGCCTGCTGCGAGCCCTTTTCAAAAGGAACCCCTCCAACAGATTAGGTAAGTGCATACATTTGACCAGGACATTTGTTATGTGTACTCTGCCTTGTCAGGTGGTGATAGTTATTCTCCATGCATCTTCCCAGATAGTTTTCCTCTTCACCATGTGGCATTTTGCATTTCTTCCCACAGTGTAGTGAACCTAGAGCGTTACTAGAACGGTTTGCACAGAGCACAGGCAAACCATTGGAATCTAAAACAATATTAGCTTGATGGGTCTTGGGTGGTTTTTTGGTGTAGAGGGAGATTAAACCACCAGCATCTATAAGGACTTGAAGATAACTGCTACATATGTTAATATAGAGAACTGAGAAACAGATGTCTCTTTAATTCTCTATGATTTAGCAGCAAATCTGAGGTGGGGAGCAAAAGGGAGTAGAATTTGTCTCATTCTCACATACATTTTGATGCTTTTTCATTGTTTGCTGGGAATATTTTTACAGTAGTCTTTCTTCTTTATTATCCTAAATGTATTATCTGCTTTCTTACAAATGTGTTTTCACTCTTTTTAATAATCCTATTTAAATTGTGATAAACTAGAAGGATGTACTGGGTTATGTATCTTATGCCATCTGTACCTTTATTCTGGAGTTTTATTAAGAAATCCATTGCATTTTGCAAAGTCATGGCAAATGCCTGGTGCATGATTTTCATTGCAAATCTGGTCTTTGGTTTTTACATGAAAAAATAAGAACAGCCATATCAAGTTCATGATGTGAAGATAATATCACTGGGTTGTTTTTCAATTAAAAATCATATATAGTTCTGTGAAAGCTTTTCAAGGTTTCATTTTTTCCCCAAGGCTCTCATATTCTGTATTTTGTGTGAACAAGGGAAGACTGCTTCTAAAGGGAACAGACAAACCTTTCCTTCATACTTCTGCTGTGTTTCTTGTGACCTTAGGAGTTGGAATTGACTCCTTCAGTTCCGCAAACTGTATTCACAAGAACAGAGCTGATGGGTCATCTTTAAATATGTATGGTTGACTGTCACTGCTATCCCTGGGAGTTTTGGCAGCTAGTGAATGAACTTGTCTTTTAGAGTGATGCTGCAAATTCTGGAAAATAGGTACTTGGCACAAAGTTAATAGAGAAAGATAGAGTCACCTTTAATAGGAAGCTTCACGCCTTCAAGATCTTGTACATGGATGTGTGCACCCTCTGCCCCCAGGTCCATTATTTTATAATAATGTCCATCCAATCCCATTGTGCCACTTGTCTCAGTCCTGCCCCAAACTGCCCTCTGGCACACCCCTCCAGGAATTGGGTCGGGGGTCTGAAGACCCTCTTTACTTCATCCCCTTCTGCCTCATGACACATACTGTGCCTTGGAGGCCTGCCAGAGTTCTCTGTGTGAAGGTCCTTCTGCAGTGTTTATGTCTTCCTGGTGCCAGGCTTGGTGGTTTTCCTACAGTCCTATCTTNCACTGCTATCCCTGGGAGTTTTGGCAGCTAGTGAATGAACTTGTCTTTTAGAGTGATGCTGCAAATTCTGGAAAATAGGTACTTGGCACAAAGTTAATAGAGAAAGATAGAGTCACCTTTAATAGGAAGCTTCACGCCTTCAAGATCTTGTACATGGATGTGTGCACCCTCTGCCCCCAGGTCCATTATTTTATAATAATGGCCATCCAATCCCATTGTCCCACTTGTCTCAGTCCTGCCCCAAACTGCCCTCTGGCACACCCCTCCAGGAATTGGGTCGGGGGTCTGAAGACCCTCTTTACTTCATCCCCTTCTGCCTCATGACACATACTGTGCCTTGGAGGCCTGCCAGAGTTCTCTGTGTGAAGGTCCTTCTGCAGTGTTTATGTCTTCCTGGTGCCAGGCTTGGTGGTTTTCCTACAATCCTATCTTGAAAAGAAGACTAAGCTGCTAACGAGGGAGTAGGTTACAATGTATAAATTTCAAGCTACTACACAGAAATCCTAAATCTACAGTACTAATATTAAAACTACAATAACTTCTAAAATCTACAAAATTAAAAAGATCAAAATCAAAAGCTCTAAGGCATCAAGAGAATGGCATAGACTAGTTAAATACTGAGACTTGTGAAAAGTGCTTTGCTGTTCTCCTTGTGCTTGTTAGATTATTTCAGATTGGGGACATAAGGTTAGAAGTGAAAACCTAAATTAGGAAATGGCGTGTTCCAAGGTATGTAAAGAGCAAGTGGTGCAAGAGAGGTTTCTCCCTTTGCTGTTTGTAGTACCCATAGTTACTTCTCAAATGCTGGAGATGGTGCTGCTGAAGCACCTGTGATCCACAACGTTATCATCCAGGCAGGTGGTAGACCACAAAATGCTTGGCTCACGTGTGAGGATGGGCTGCTTTGTGCCCTTGATCATCTGCTTGACCTTTTCATGCTTTGGTAGATCTGTCCCTTGCTTCAGGTGTGGCAGTGTGTGGGGTACTCCAGCACTCTGCTGCATAATGAGCCCATCAGACTATCATGTTTTATGTGAGCAGATGTTTTCTGCCTGGCTGCAGCAACTCAGCCAGAGTCCCCAGTTCCTGCAGAATCCAGGCACAGTGGCTCAGCTGTTTTCCAAGAAAACATGGCTCCTGTGGACAAGGACAGTATAGAGCAGGATGCCTCTTGCTGCAGTTGCTGGGGAGAGTAGGAGCTGACTTCCCTTGCTCCACAGAGGGACAGGAGACAACCCTACCTCCCACAGGGCTGGGCAGCCTGTCCCTCAGCGTGCTGCTGTGTCCCCATGTCCTCCCAGGAGGTTGCCCAAATAGCCTGAGGACAAAATGCCCTCCCATAGGTTTCACTTCTTGACCTCAATGGTAGCTCTTGTAGTCTGATATGCCACAGAGATGATAGTGGAAAAACACATTTTCTTAGCAGGTTTCAACTGCTCTCAGGCAATTTACTTGATATTAGAGAACATTAGAGTCTTGACATTTGTAGGTTTAATCTGTGTTCAGAAGAATGAGATGCTGCAGCAAATAGAAGCTGCACACCACTCCTCTGTTCTTTTCTGCTGTTTCCTCCCTGTCTCATCTCTTGGTTTATTCTGCTCTGCTCATTTTGTGGCTTCCCACAAGCTGCTATCCATCCAAAGTGGGGCTCCAGTGAAGTCAGTGGATACTGATTTCTGGATGCCAATCCTTAGGTAAAAAGCTGCTCACTAAAATGAACAAAGATACTGAGTTCTAGCCATGATTTTTCTAACTCTCTTATTGGCTCCTTTTTAATGATGGGGAATTGAAGGTGACAAATGCATCTCCCAGAAGGTGG
>VWZO01013483.1:9229-24835 GCA_013396975.1 Bucco capensis
TCCAGAGGTCCCTTCCAACCCAAACCATTCTATGATTCTATGATGTTAATGAAAAATAAGAAGCATTAAGTCAAGTCCTATTTCAGCTCCTCTGTCATTTTGCCTGCAGCTGAAATCAGCATGCACAGGAGACTGGATATAAGCTACTCTTCCTCTCTAGTAACATCAGTGTTAAAGGAGGCTGTAGCAAGATGGGGGTAGGTCTCTTCTCCAGGGTTAACAGTGAGAGGATGAGAGGAAATGGCTTCAAGTTGAAGCAGGGGAGGTTTAGATTAGCTATAAGGAGAAATTTCTTTACTGAAAGAGTTGTTAAGTCTTGGAACGGGCTGCCCAGGGAGGTGGTGGATTCACCATCCCTGGAGGGGTTTAAGAAACATTTAGATGCTCTACTTAGGGCCATGGTTTAGTGGCATGATGGTGATAGGTATGGTTGGACTTGATAATATCAGAGGTCTTTTCCAACCTTTATGATTCTGTTATTCTATGTTTTGCTGATTTGTGAAACACTACAGGCACAGGCTCCTCTGATAAGAGCAGTTACCACCCACTTCACTGCTCTCCATCACAAAGGGGTTTGCTTTACGGCTGCAGTCTCATAGCCAGCATGGTCAGTTGCTAGCTCTCTTCTTCACTCAGAATCTTTTAGTAGTAGATAATTCAATTCTAAGGGGAAAAAAAGAATATTTAAAGCAAACCACATGTGTGTTCTCTACAGCATGGGTTTGGCTGGCAGAGGCACCTGAGCAGGCAATGGCTGAAGGGTGTCACACTGCACTGCAGCCTTGTTTCCCCTGTGGCTCCCTTCTATTTTTATTACTCTTTCCTCCTCCTCTTTTACAGAGCAGCCTGTCTTAATTGGTCATACAGTAGATCATCCAAAGCACATTACTTAAAGATCAACACTTTGATTTGATTTACAAATCTGTGCTTTAACTTGACATTTTTATGTTTGGCTGCTTGTTTTTCTAATTACAGCTGAGATAAGTATCATGCAATGAAGGAGCCAAAACTCCAAGGACAATTGGTTTGATGTTAGCTTCTCTGCTTGAATTAAATAATAGTCTTTTTTTCTCTCATTAATTAGGGGTTTTGGAGTCAGTAAGGGGTGAAAGCTGCTCCTAGCTGCAGCAGTCTACCAGCCTGTGCTGTGCTGAACACCATCATGCAGATAGCAAGTTAGGTGAATGCTGGCTCTCAAGGACTTCTGCAGTCAGGCAGCTGAAGCTCCTGATGCACCTTGCAGCAGACAGCATCTGTAATTAAGAGCTGAGTGTGCAAGAGACACACTTCACCGCAGTGACGTGAGTGTAGCTGTGGGCTATTTACAGTCCCAGCCCCACAGAGCCACCCTGGCCAGCTGACCAAGGCCACCTGTGCTCAAGTCTTCTTGTCAGTGGGCTGGCTGGGGAGACTCCGGGGAAACAGCTGTGCAACTACCAGCTAGCTTTTAAAATGTGTTTTCCATGAGGTATTTGTAGAGTAGTGACCCAGCTGGGAGAGCTTTGTTATGGAGCAGCAGGCACTGCAGGAGCCCAGCAGGGAGAAGACAGTTCTCTTGGCTGCAGCCAACTCTGGCCTGGGATGGAACAATCCTACCTGAGCTTGAATGCAGTGGCTTTTTTTCCCTAGACCATGACCATCTACTGAGTTTATTTTACATTGCTTCCCTTTTTAATGGCATGTGAGTGGTGGTTTGAATTGAGTCACCTCTTCTCTTTTTTTCCTGGTTCTTCCTCTCCATTTCTCAGTGGAAGTTAACATGAGACTAGTCCTGGCTGGGGAGGTGAATGGTACTTGTTCTTTTCCCTCTAAGATTAACGAGCAAATGGATTTCCTAGCGCAGTGTGTGCCCCCTTTTATCCTGCTGTGAGGTCTGTGATGCTGGGGCACTCTTCGGACAGTGTCAACTGAAGGAGTAGTTGCAGCTGGCCATCCGTTTCCCTCTCCTTGTAAATAGAAGTTCTGGAGCTAGAGGCCAAGAAACCTCAAGCTATTTTTTTTTTTTTTTTTCGTTTTTAAGCCTCACACTAAAATTGTGTCATTTCCACAGCCCGCAAGCTGAAGAAGCTGGGTAACCTGAAGACACAAGATGACATGGAGGCAGCCAGTTCATCCAGCCCCACAGAGGAGCAAGCTTCCAAGCTAGTGATGACACGCATTGATGGGTATGAGTGCCAGCCCATCTTCCTCAATGTCCTGGAGGCCATTGAGCCTGGTGTGGTGTGTGCTGGCCACGACAACAGCCAGCCTGACTCCTTCTCCAACCTGCTGACCAGCCTGAATGAGCTCGGGGAGAGACAGCTGGTCTATGTGGTCAAATGGGCAAAGGCCTTGCCAGGTGAGGAAGAAAATTAACAGATCCCTTCCCTGGCATATTCCTGAAGCCTCCCTGCTTTCATTGCCTGGGGTGGGTTCAAAGGAGGTGGTCTGCAGCCTGTGTCCCACCATGTTCTGTGGGGAGACTGTGTAACATCTCCCTAAACCAAGCTGCAGTAGCATCAGATTTGTCTGCTCTGTGTGGCTGGTTGATGGGAGAGGTGACATGGGGCTGACAAACATGTCAAAACTTGCGCTTTTGGGTCCGTCCCTGCTGCTGATCCCTGGCACACAACACCATGGAGGCATGTAGCTGCTTCCCCACTTGGGAAGGGCTGTTGCTGGTCCATAATAGTTAGCAGGAGCTGTAAAGACAAACATCGTGGTGATGCATGTGTGATGCACAGAGGTTACCAGTCTGTAACACGCTGCCCATGGCACATTGTAATCCTGCCAACTGAATGAATGAGAGGGCAGACAGCTGAGATTGTTCCAGGTGCCATGGGATCCAGTTCACTTCCAGCAGCCTTGAGGCTGGGCTGTGGGGACGGTACCATGCTGCCTCCCTCACCCTGGCCCCTGTTCCTCAGGAAATGCCTCAGAACACAGGGATCCTGCCCTTTATGTTTGGGGTGGTATGACCAAAGGAGGAGACTGAGGAAAAACAAGTTTGACACTGTATGCCAAAACCTAGTGATGAGCTATAGTTAGACATTTGACATTCCCAGAACTTAGGCAGTCCCCCTGGAAGTCCTTGTCGTCCAGGAGGGGTTAGTTTGAATATGCTTAAATGCAGAGAAACGCATTCTGTTTCTTGTATTCTTGAGTCAGAAGAGGTTCACCTGGTTCACTCTGTAACACCAGGGACAAATCATGTTTCCTCTTCCAGTTTAGACATCAAGATTTCTTCAGGAAGGTTCACGGAGACACCACCAAACTGAAGTGGCAATCCAGGGGCTGAGCTTGTCAAATCACAGTAGTACTGATGGCAGGGGAGAGTCCTTTGAAAAAAGGCTTTTGCTGTCCTGTAGTGTGCCTGGTCTCTGACTCCACAGTGTTTGGCAGCCCAAGGTGCCACTTGCTGCACTGCTGCCTTTGGGGCTGGTGCCCACTGTGCCAGTGATGGCATCTGGGCAAATTTAATGCTGATCTTCTTACATGATTGCTGTCATCTCTCTCAGGGCAGTGGCAGTGTAACCACAGACCTGGGGATCCCTGATGGAGCCCAGCTCTCCTGCCTGGACAGGCTGGCTGTGGGGTATGCTGCTGGCTGTCCTCCCCATCTTCTGGCCCCAGAGCCAGAGGCAAAGCTAGTTTGTATTCCCCACTTTCTCCAGCAGCTCCCTGACATATGCCAGCACTGGAGATCAACAGCAAGAACCACAAATTTGCCATTTAGTCATTCTCCTGATACTCCAGTGAAGGAATAAACAAGGGCAGCACTGTTGCTGTTCTGGTGCTCGGGGTGGTAATTTCACAGCCCCTTTACTCCATCTGCTGTGGCGAGGAGGTAGATCTCACCACTGCTAGGTACTGACTGCTCTGGCACTGGTACCACTCAGGAGCTGGGTGTGGGACAGGCACTGCTGGCAGCACCTGAGCAGACAGCTGTGCCCAGGCACTGCCCTTCCTTGCACATGCTTGTGGCCACCTCGCATTTTGGGTCCACTTGTAGAATCCTACCCCATACCCAGAGGTAGTTTGCTGTCTGTCAGATCTTTAAGGTGTATTTTGGTTAAGAAAGCAGAGGTGTTTGCAGCTCCTGGCTCTGCAGGTTGGCAGCCTGGCACACGGTGGCTCAGGAGAGGGGCAGTGTGGGCAAGGGCATCCAAACAAAACTCCAGCAATGCCCAGCAGCAGGATGTGGTTGTTTCTGTCAAAATAGAAGGCTCTTTGCAGGCTTTGTTGGGAGGCTAAGGGCTGTTTAATGAACACCGTTGGGAGCAGACGGAGGGCTCAAGGAGCAGCTTCTCAGATCTGCAGAGAGACCGTGCCTGAGGCAGACAGCCACAGCAGAGCATCTTGATGTGTGCTCCTGGGGCTGAGCAGGCAAACCCTGCTCCATGCCCTGACCACACAGCAGTCTGGCTGTGCTGTTAGCGCCCTGCTGGAAGTGCTGCTGGTCCTCAGCAGGTCTGCAGAGAAGTGGGGAAATGTTATCTCTGCTTCCCTTTCCCCAGTAACAGAGCACATCTGCAAAAGCGCTGGCCCAGCCTGTCAGTTAGGGTAAATATCCGTGTAAAGGGGCAAGGTTTTACTTCCCAGTGACTCCTGCTGGTGGGAGAAGAGGGAACTCTCACATGTAGCAGAGGTACCCTCAGCCCTAATACTGGCAGTAGCTTAATATTGGTTAGTAAATGATTTTTAACTTTGCACCCTGCAGTGAACATCATTTGCAAGGTGTTGCTACACTTCTTCCAGCAAGGTTTCGGAGATATCCTGGATATCACATTAATTTAAAGGCCATTTTTTCTTGCAGCAAATGAGAACTCTCCAGTTTGTTCCTAAGTCAGGAAATCAATCTATGGAATAGCTGCCTATGATGCCTGGGGCAGGGCTGCCTGGAACCACCTGGGGAGGCATAGCCAAGCTGCAGCTCGGCTCCCACCCAGGCAGAGGAACCCAGAACCCCTTGTAGTTTGAAACACATGGTGCCTTGGGATCAGGTGAGGTGCTGCACCAAGTATCATGGAGGAGGACTTGCTCCTTGGAGCTGTTGCAGCTCTCCTTGTCCTGCTATTAGTAGGACTTTTGAGGGGTTCCAGGCTACTGAATGCTCTTCTGCTTCAAATATCCTGCCCTGCAATAGACCTAACTCACCCTTTGGCTACAAGGATGCAATTAATTGCACATCTTTTTCCATTCTCTGGAATTTCCAGATACAATATGGATATTTGTTTGTATTAGGAATGTTATTTTATTGGTAACAAATGAGATGTTCAGTTGAGGATCAGTATTGTACTGGCCCAGCAGGGCACCAGGAGAGAAGATAGAGTTTGCTTCCCAACTATGCTGCTTTAAGATTATTGACAAGAAAAAAAGTTATGCATTGATCTTTTTCTAGCCATCAGCAAATTTAATTTTACTTTTGCTATGATTTCGTTTTCTAGATGATACCTTCATTTAGGTCTCTTCAAGCTGTGGTAATTCTACCGCATTAATACTAAATTATTAATGCTAAACTATCAGTGCTAAAAATGTAAAGATCTATTGTGGCATTAGGATCATATTTATTTTCTTTTACAGTGATTGTGGCCACACATCATCTAAGATGCCTGGAGGGGGGAGGTCACCAGGAAGTGATAGGTACCTCAGTTCTGAAAGGCAGTTTTGTTTTGAGGGGTTTCAGCTCAGAGACTGGGAGCAGTGACTCCTTTAGGAGTATTTGGCCACTGTGCTTTTAGAACTTGTTTTTGTGGACAAGCAGAAAGCAAACTTCAGGTCCTGCAACAACAAACCTGTTGTGTCCCAGAACCTTCCCTAAACGATGATAACGCTTGCGGAAATATTTTCTTGTTGGCGAACGTAATTACAAGGTAATGAACAAGCTCACCAGAATCCTTCTCATAGCAAAGATTAGGAGCAACAAACACCTCCACAGATGGGTTTCTTCTGTAGTGTAGGGTTTATGGGCTTTGCTCTCAGAATACAGGCAGAAGGGAAGCCAAACATCAGAGAACTCCTTTTTGCCGCCTTCCTCCCCCACCTCATCCTCTCCCATCACACCTTTGTTTGCAGTTCATGTCTGGCTCTACAGCACCTTTTGGACCCAGCTTCTTGTTGTGAGGTTGTTGCAGCTCTTTTAAAGACAGAGCATCTGCCATTATAAATCCATTTGTATTCACAGGACTTTCTTGTCTGTGTGATTAAGAGTGTCTTTCCTGGGGAGCTCCATCACCTGAGCAAGCTGGGGTAGGGGTCTTGTTGGGAGGGTGGCACTGAGCTTCTCCAGAAATTATGGTGCTCAGTCTTTGGTCTGATCTGCCCTTTTGTGTTCACTCTGGTTTTTAATAGAGCATTGTCTACTAATTCCTTTAGAGAACAAGATAAAATTTTTCTTCTAAGAGCAATTTAAAAGGGGGGAAAAAACAACTTCATGGGCTTGGGAGGGATGAGTGTGTAGCAGACCGATAGAATGTTCATCCTCATCACTCGGTGCCAGTGTGGCAGCATTCCCTTCGTTGGCTCGCTGCCTACTCACTGCAAAGTGTCAACTACAGGGGCCAGCAGCGTGGCTCCTCTTAAGTTACTCAAGTCTTTCCAATCTTTTCAGAAAGTCTTGGCAAAGAAAGAGAACAGTGGCAAGTATGAAACAGGAGGAAATTCAAGGAAGCTGTTGTTGTGAGTGGCCTAGGTTTTGCTAGGCATTGAATTCATCTCTGACCAAATTTACTGGATAAATAGAAAGTTCTTTTATAGCATGAAGTACTGTATTCAAATCTGAAAATCTAACTTAGACATGTCGTAGAGATGAGTTTGACTGATTCTATGAAATCCTTGAGTTGACCAGGTGCTTTTTCCATGCTCATCTGCTGTTAAGGAGTTTCCCTCTGGCTGGCAGGAGGTTGATGTTCAGCTGGTAGCCAAGAGCCCCCCAGATGGGACTTGCCTGTTCGGGTTTAGTAGGACACTGCTTGTGCACAGGCTTCAGCTTTTTAATTCAGTGATGTTCAAGATGAGAGGAAAGTGTACAAATGTAAAGCAGGTTTAGTCAGCAATAAAACATTGTGCTCATTTGTGGCTGACAGCTTCTTGAGCAAGAGACTGATGCCTGCCTCAGTGGATTGTAATTATGCACTGGAGATGTTAGAATTGCTTGAATATTTGATTGAAATAACATGATTTCCATGAAACCAGATTGCATTTGACTAACTACAAGTATCTGGAGAAAAGTGCAGTGTTGGAGGTGAGGTTTGTGTGTGTGTTGTAAACATGCCTGAGATTTAACTGTGAGCCACCATCCAGGAATGATGATTGGAATTTAATTGGTATTTTTGTGTGGCTTGCGACTGAGCAGAGGTTTGTATAAGCATTTTCATAGTCATGAGATAAATGCATTGTGCATTTGACAGAGTAATCAAAGCAGTCACTTAACTGGTGAAGTCCTAGAGGGTTGAACAGAAAGGAAGCTTTTTGTCTTAGCTCCTTGAGTGCCAGAATGGCACCAAAGGCAGTAATTGGTTAATGAGGGCTTGTTTCTGCCTCAATGCAATTCATGGTGTTGCTGCTGGTGCTCCAGCTCCCTTTTGGCTGCTCCATCCCTGTTAGCAGCACAAAGCAAACCCACCCTGGAGGGCTACTGGTTTCCCTCACATTTGACAGCCTGTCTGACATGGTGATGGTGAAGGTTTTGGAGCAGAGACTTTGGAGGTTCCACTGTGGCTGCAGAGCACATGCACAGGAAGGCTTGGCCAGGCTGGGTGTCTAGTGAGTGCCAGGAATGAGGGCTGTGGCCAGGTGAGCCGCTGCTGGGGGGCACCCGTATCTGGGTGTGTGTCAAGGGACTTTAGGAAGTCGCTGAATCCTGTCCTGCTGTCTCTTGCTTTGCCCAGTCTGTTGCAGAATGATGCTTGTTCTCCTCAAGCAAGGGCTTCAAATACAATTTGTGAATGTCTTTGAGACTCTTAGGGGGATGATGCCATTTATTACCACTTGACACTGCCTTCCTTTAAAAGACTTTGCTGCTTGTGTTTTGCTTTATCCCCTCCTGGAGTCTGGGGATCCCCTATCTCCCCTTGTGGCTGAGTGTTGTGCTGTGGCTGTTTGTGATGGCCCTTCAGGGTCCGAGCCCCTGGCTGCTGGCACCACAGTTGTGTGACCCAGCCATGTGTGTGTGTGTGTCCCGGGACCAGCTGAGGCTAGGCTTCTAACAGCAGGAGTGCTGCAGAGAGCTGGAGTCTGCAGGAAAACAGTTGTAGTAACTGCAGGAGCCCAATGTTAATTTCTAACATTCCTCTCTCATGTTTCAATAGGATTTCGCAACCTGCATGTGGATGACCAGATGTCAATAATCCAGTACTCTTGGATGGGCCTTATGGTTTTTGCTATGGGTTGGAGATCCTTCACCAATGTCAATTCCAGGATGCTTTACTTCGCTCCAGATTTGGTCTTCAATGAGTAAGTGTGAAATGGCAGCAATCTACTGTTGTGCTTTGTCTAGGTATGACTAGGTGAGAAATGAGAACAAGACATGGAATTTGAATTTGCTTTCCTGTCTGCTTAGGAATTGCACAGCTTCAGTAACTGACCCACAGAGCACAGGAGGGCCCTGCTTTTCCCCTCTGCTCTGCAGTGTTCTCCAGGAGCAGTAAGGACAGTTGAAGTGTCTCTCCTGGTCCTTCCCTTTCCCTCAACCTTGTGTAATCCAGCCATGTATGTGTGTGTGTGTCCCGGGGTGAGCTGAGGCTGTGCTTTTCACAGCAACCTTGCCTTTGGTTTGACTTCCATCAGCGCAGCAGCAGGTGCTGGTGCTGGGTGGGAGGGGATGGTCCATACAGAGCTGCCCTTTCCCAGTTGTTGTTTTCAGCTTGGTTGGTCAACTGGAGCCAGCAGAAACAGAAACAGACCTTTATTGTAACTTTCTGATGGGTTCTGTCAGCTTGTTGTTGGGGAGGATTTGTTGGCAGTAAGGTAGAAGAGCTTAAAACTAGTAACTAAGCACAGCAGCAAGCAAACCAACACCTTCTCTGTGAGAGCCCCGAGCTCAGCTGCATATCCCTCATGGGTAGGCACATTTGGTGCATCATTGCAGTCATTTTTCAGGAAGGCAGAGGCTCAAACAAGCCCTGCAAATCCCAGGTAGCTATCTTTGCACACATGGGCATGTTGGAAAATGCTCCTCTCCTGCAGGCAGCGTTGGTGGTTCTTGGCAGAGAGAATGTACTGGGGTGGCCAGAGCGTGTGCTTCCCTCCACATCATGCAGACAAGACTTTGATGTCCTCGTTCCACATCTTGCCCTGCCAGGTACCGGATGCACAAATCCAGAATGTACAGCCAATGTGTCAGGATGCGGCACCTCTCCCAAGAGTTTGGGTGGCTTCAGATCACTCCCCAGGAGTTTCTCTGTATGAAGGCTCTACTCTTCTTCAGTATTAGTAAGTACTCACACCCCTTCCTCAGCAGATCTTGCTACATGCTGTATTGCCCTAGAGGTAGCTGGTGCTTACCCTGTGCACATACTCCTACTTCCCAAGGGAAGACTGTGGATGTTCTCTCTGCTTCAGTCGGAGCTGCTCAGAGACAACAAGCTGCTGAGCCTGTGGCCATCCCAGGCCCTGCAGCCAGCCCACCCACCACTGTGCAGTGCAGCACTTCTCCCATACAGCTTCTGCTGGAGATTGCTCCTCAAGCCTAACTGCTGTCATCGTGGGGACCTCCGAGCAAGGTCTGCTGAGCAGGAAAGCAGCTGTAAACAGCAGGAAGATGTAACTAGGTTACATTACCTCTCCTTTTTAATGAGCAGCAAACAAGGCTCCTTGAGGTAGCAGTAGTCCAACAAGCTCATCAGCATGAGGGCCGAGCTGGTAGGCAGATCTTTTCTCTTAGGTCTGCACTGATCACTTCCTCTTGCTCTTTTATTCTCTCCACTTTCTGTACAACTCTTTCTGTTTCCTTCCCATGTACCACCCAGTTCCAGTGGATGGCCTGAAGAACCAGAAGCTCTTTGATGAACTTCGAATGAATTACATTAAGGAACTTGACCGTATCATTGCTTGCAAGAGGAAGAACCCTACCTCCTGCTCTCGGCGATTTTACCAGCTCACGAAGGTCCTGGACTCCGTGCATCCTGTAAGAGAGGGCAGGGAAATGTTTATCTATACATATCAAAAATTATATAAGAAAGAAACTTTTAATGATGAGAACAATCATTCACTGGAACAACCTTTCCAGGGTGGTGATAGTCCCAGTCACAGGCAGTTTTCCAGGCGCACTGGATAGTCTCACCCAGGCTCCTCTTCCCAGGGGAGGTCAGATCAGATGACCTTGTGAGGTCCCTTCCAACCGTGGCTGTTTAATGGTTCTGTGACTCTTTGTGGTTTGTTTCTTAACTCCTGGCACACCTTTGCAGGGACAGTGTTGCAGTGTGCTCCCAGATTAGGTGATAGAGGAAAGATGGACATAAACTCAACTGAGGGAGTGGATGTTTTCTTTGTCTGTCACTCCCTGCAGTAAGCACTGTTGTGCCTGGGTTTATGGGCTTCCTTTTTTAGCAATGAAAAGCTCTTTGTAGTCGATACTTTTCCGTCGTCAGCCAAGCAGAACAGCTCAAAGCCTCAGTGCCCGCAATGAATCTTCTGTGATTACAGCAGTGAAAGCAAGTTGCCTGTTTGCGACTTCGGAGTTGTAGTGGTGAAATGTGAACTAGACCTTCCCTGTCTCTTGGGCTCAGTTCCATTCTCATACAGTTACATGTCTGTGATCAAAAAGTAATTCCTAATCCGTGAAGTCAGCAGCATCTGCACACAGTAAGACAAGTTTCTGTAGGAGTTAGTTTTATACATCCCCATTTTTGTGGACTCAGTAATGCCTGAGTGGGAAGGACCGTGGCAAATACGCTGCATGCTCTCAGGCTGCATGGTTCCCTTACTCATCCTAGGGATGCCTACCTGCCATCTGAGAGCTGCCTGCAAGGCACTGATGGCCAGAGAGCAAGGCAAGTGCCACTGCAGCAAGGTCCAGCCCTGACCTGCTGTGCCTGCTAATGTCCACTCCATGTCTTCCAGAGAAATTGCTGAGCAGGGACTTCGCATTAACAAATTTTCTTCCTTTCCTAGATCGCCAAGGATCTGCATCAGTTTACATTTGACCTTCTAATTAAGGCACACATGGTGAGCGTGGACTACCCTGAAATGATGGCCGAGATCATCTCTGTGCAGGTTCCCAAGATCCTGTCTGGAAAAGTCAAGCCAATCTACTTCCATGCACAGTGATCTTCCAGAGAGACCTCCCAGTTCTGCCATTCCCATTCCAGCCATCTCCTGCCTCTTATTTCTGCACTACTGTACTGCAGTGCCTTGGGGAATGCCCTCTACAGTGGCAGCATGCCACCAGGAGGGACAGTCACAAAGGACAACCCGCTGGGATTCCCGAGATTCCTATTTTTCCTGAGGTTCCTCTGAACTGAACTCCTTGCTGCAGCTTCTGCCTCGCTGTGGCTGGCTTGCTGTGCTGGGGTAGGGGACTATGGCACCATGTCTGCACTCTCTTGTCTGTGTGTTTTCCACAGTGACTTTTAGCAGCCCAGGGCCACAGGAGATTGGGGGAAATGACAGTGGTTGCTAGGTTTGGTTTTAATTTTTAAAGCAGAACAAAACAAGAAGCAGGCTCAACCTATCAGTTTGGGTGTGGGTTATCTTTCTGGCCTATTTTTGAAGTTTTTATTTGTATTATGGTGCTGGGAAGCAGATGAGTTAAAATATTGCAGTAGAGAAACAGAGAAGAGTTGAGAGGGTGAAACAAATCGCAAGACCTGCTGCTGCCATGGTGGGATCTGCTCCAGATAGCTCGCTGCCATCTGCAACCCCACAGACCTGCCTGAACAGCAGCACGGGCAAGCTGATGGAGCATTACAGGGTCCTCAGCAAAAGGGCTGGGGAGGAAGATGACCTTTGGAAATCCCCAAAGGTAGTGGATGGCTGCTGTTTTCCACCTGGGATGTTTTTCCTGCGGCTAGTCAAGCTGGATCCTGGTCTGCCTCACAGACAGCTGGGCATTCAGCAGTCATTCCCATACTTCAACAGCTGCTGCTTCTCTAACACGGCCGTGCCCACCTCCGCAAGTGCCTGATTCGCTCAGACCTCACGCTCTCCTCTCCTCATGTGGGCACCCAGAGCCACTGCCAGCCCCTCACCAGCTCTGCTCCTGCTGGCTGTCTGCACACTCTGGGTTTCCAACCACACTGCTCATTTTCCATTTGTCCCAACTGTTCTTTCTGATGCCGTGGATGAACATCCCAGGAGCAAAGCAGCAAGGCTGGGATCTATGGGACCAGCAAAGCTGTGGAACTTCTGCTCTTCATCCAGTCCCATAGGAGGTGGCTGTGGTAATTGTCTGGTGCTGCCACAGTGCTTTGGGGGATTGTAAAGGAAATGCCAAAGAGACCTTCTGCCCTTCCAAGCAGTGTGCGTGACACCTGCTAATTGCAGTGGTTGATTGCAGCCAGGAGGATACCATCCAACATGCACAGTCCCACTTGCAGTCCCACACACGCTGCCTTTCCCAGCAGCGTTCAGATTTGATTGTTTGGTGTTTCTGCTTCCCCAGCCAGTGTCCCCCACAGTATTTCAGTTCCCTCCTTCCTGCACAGCTGTGAGCCCTCCAAACCCACCTGGTCAGATCGAGCCAGGGGTGGTGGCAGTGAGTGTAGCATGTTCAGGCTCTTGCCAGGGCATTGCTTCTCTTTGGGGGCTGCAGCATGGTCTGGCTTTACCAACACAGACATCCACAAGGTCCTCATGTCACACATGGTTCGCTGGTGGGTGGTGGCTTCGCTGCTGCCATGTGGAGTTTGTGGCAGAGCTGTGCCCACCCAGGTCGTGGTGCCCATTTGGAGCTCTGTGCCCACCCAGAGCTCAGTGCCCACCAGAGCTCTATGCCACCCAGAGTGCTGGTACCACCCTCTGGCACAGAGAGGCCACAAGTGCAAGGCACATGCTGGTGTGTGGAGAGGTGAACCTGATAGAACTCATGTATCACATTGCACTGTGTTCCCCCATGAAGTACCAGCCACCTGTGTTTGTCATATCGTTAAAAGTGAAGGGAATGACCTTTAGTCCTTTAGTGTGAATACTTCTGCTGCTTGGGCCTTTCACCAGCTGAGCATCACTGTCAGCTCTGCAGGCAAATGCCGTCGTGGCAGGTCTGAGTTCTTCTCAAACTCTCAGTAAAACAAACACTATATTTTCCTCATGTTTTTTAGTCATACTGGGATTTTCATTAAGGGAACAGGTAGGGGGAAAAGCCAGAACTGTTGAAGGGGAGGCTCTTTCTTTGCAGCTGTTTGTGGTGGATTTTCCTCCCCTGCTAGATACAGCTCTAGATCCTTCTCTTCCTCCTGAAATCCCTTCATGTAGATGACAAGAGAATCCGTAGCAAGCCTTCCTAAATGCCAGCCAACAGGCTGCTGTTCCCAGTAGTTTTTCCTATTTTAGAGGGCAGCAAGCATTTTAAATGTTGATATGCTCTACTAATAATTGCAAATGAACCAGTAAAAAAATCCTGCTGGTGCATTCCTCTCTTCCTGAATATTTACTGGCTGTTAGTACAAGAGTTCGATGAACAACGGGGTTGGTAATGCCCTGAGCTCTGTCATCACCAGGAGGAGGTTTATGAACAATCTAAGTAGCTCCTCTGGAGAGCTTTGGATTTTGCACAAGCTGAAATGAAGTTTTCTTTAGTTAATGAGTGTGGAGGTCTCCTTCTGGGAGGTTGGGAAGAAAGCAAAGTTAACAGGGTTTTGCATGCACTGATTTGCTGGTGGAAGCACAATGTGAATGAAAAGCGATTTAGGAGGGGATGCTGCCTGGGTGTCATCTGCCCAGGGCTGTGTGACCCATGTGTCTGCAGCCTCTTCAGCTGCATGGGCCTTCAGAAGGGAGCAGGAGCTTATGGAAGCCCCCTCTGGGTGATAGGACAGTGGAGTTATGTTCTCTCTCTTTAGCATCCAAGTAAACTTCTACAACTATTTTATTCCAAGGTTGACTTTCTCTGATGTTGTCAGAGAGGTGAATGGGGGGTGTGGGACCCAGGATCACTAGCCCCCATGTGTGTATTTACTGAGGGGATTTAACTCTGTTTCCTTTTTTATTTTCATGGGCTGCTGCAGGAACTGGGGAAAAAATGAGACGTAAGAAATACCAAAGTCCAGGTCCTGCCTTATATCTTTGTACTTGTGTTTTCTTGTCTATTTTTGCTTTAATAAAGCAAAGAGAATTTCACCATCTTCACAACTGTGTTGAAGCTGCACCTGAGGCTTCTGTCAGGATGGCTGAGCCCTGCTGAAGGAAACCTCTGGGCCCATGTCCCTGTCCACCCGTGGTTGTACTGGCTCTGCTCTGGTTTATCTGGGAGGTGTGAGGGGTTTTTTGTGCTGGCTTGGTCTGACCGCTAGCTCCTGCTGAAGGCAGCAGGTGGAAGACCAGGAACACGCACTGGTTGGCCTGGGAGCAGTTTCTTGCGTGGAAGAGTATGAGTTCATGAGATAAAGGGTGCAAGATGAGGTTGCCTTTAGTTGGTGCAGGAGGAACTCTTCCTCAGTGCTGTGTAATGCCAAAAGAAGTGAGTCAGATGACGTGGTGCAGTTGCGTGCCAGGGCAGGAAACGTTCCTGGGCCAGCAACCACACAGCTTCCCTCACCTTCACCCAGCAGCTCCTGCCAGCCTTGGTCATGGTTAGCAGGGAGCTTTGCCTAGCATGATTGAGGCCCGGGGATTGTGGTTCCCTGCTTGAGAGGCAGTGTGAAGGCTTCTGCAGAGCCTGGCAGCATCTCAGCACCATTCCCGTGGAAGTCCAAAGGCCCTTTGTGGTTGGCTTCAGGAGAAGCCTGAGAAGGACTAGTGGGAGATTTGGTGGTCGGAGGCTGTCTTGGGCTTAGTGATCATGACTTGGTTAAATTTTCAATTATTAGTGAAGAGAGGAGTTAGCAGAACCTCCACCTTAGATTTCCAGAGGGCAGACTTTGGACTCTTTAGAACACTGGTTGAGAGAGTCCCTTGGGGTATAGTCCTGAAAGGCAAAGGGGTCCAGGAAGGCTGGACTGTCTTTAAGAAGGAAATCTTAAAGGCCCAGGAGAGAGCTATCCCCATGTGCCGTGAGACTAAAGGAAGGGGAAATGGCCAGCCTGGTTGAACAGGGAGCTTCTGAAGGGACTTAGGAAGAAAAGGAGGATTTATCACCTTTGGAAGAAGGGCCAGGCAACTCAAGAGGAGTACAGAGATCTTGTCAGGTTATACAGAAAGAAAATTAGGAAGGCAAAAGCACAGCTGGAACTCAACTTGGCCACTGACATAAAGGACAACAAGAAAAGTTTCTACAAATACATCAACAATAAAAAGAGAACCAGGGAGAATCTCCATCCATTGCTGGATGAGGAGGAAACATTGTAACCAAGGAGGAGGAAAAGGCTGAGTTACTTAATGTTGTCTTTGCCTCTGTCTTTAAAGGGCAGACCAACTGCTCCCAGGGCATTCAGGCGCCTGAGCTTGAAGACAAGGATGGAGAACAGTGCAACCCCCACATTATCCAGGTAGAGGTGGTTTATGATCTGCTTCTGCACCTGGATACTCATAAGT
>VWZO01013486.1:849-22867 GCA_013396975.1 Bucco capensis
CTGCTGTCAGGGAAAGCCTCTGGTATTCTCTACAGCATGTGACCTGGATAGCTGTATGCTTCTGTTGACAATCAGTCTGGGTTCCCATGTCCACTTTGGTAACTGTGTAACAGTTCTGCCTGGTGGAAACCATGGTTGGGTCCCTTAAGGAAAAAAAAAACACAAAAACCCCTCTTCTTGCATTGTGTTTACATGCTCCTTGCCTGCCTCCTGAAAGAGGGATTGTACCTGCTTCTCTTACTGCTTTACCTCAATTCTGGTTTTGTTAGTCATCCTTCATTTGTATGTAGGATGTCCTGCCTACTGCAACCTTTTTCTTTGGTTTTCTTGTCCTGTAGCAAGTTTTTCTTGGCTGGATGCTTCCTGCATGCAGTATGTGTATACTTGTTTTTGCTGTTGGTTGTCATGTTGCTCAGACATATATGTAAAAAGCTTATGCGTTGCCTATGGTTAAACTATCACAATGACACAAATACTTACATGCTGCTATTGATTGCACTTTTCAGTACACTTATACTGGGTTCAAGGCAAACTAATGTAAGTTTTATCCTAAGTAGCACATTCTGATTTCTAGGTGTCAGAAATCTCTTTTTGGTTACAGTGAGATTGATCTTTCTTTAAGCCTAGGAGTAATGCAACTTGTCCACCCATTTTGGTGTAAGGAAAGCTAATTTGATCTCATGCTCATGCCTGTGTCTCTAGGAGGTAACAGGGATTAAAGGCAATGCTATTGAAAGGGCATTCTCGAATCCAGGAGTTGTTTTTGCCTGCCTAGAGGCCAGATCCTGATTTTCACTGTGTTGGGAAGGAATCGTGTTGAAGCAAGATGGGGAGTTGGACTAAAATATGGCATAATTCTCATCTGTTCAGCCCTTGGTGTGATCGCAACACTTAAGGAAGACAAGACATCTGAAACAGGCTACAAAAGCTGTAAATAGATGCAAAAGAATGCCAGGTATGTCTCATCTAAGCTCAGATCAACACTCCCAAAACCAATTAAGTGAATGGAAGGGAAAAAAAAGAAATGTAGAGGAAATTTTGTGTATTTTTTTAAAGGCATTAGAGTTTTTTGCAGCTCAGTCATCCATGGGTATTGTTTTAAAATCCTGTTTTAGGTGGTCAAAAGGCCAGCTGAAATCACACTCTGTTATGCATTCACATCGGTTGTGTGCTTAATTTAGGCAAGATTTGCGCGCACAGCTTATTTATTTTTTGTATATTTAGGCCAAAGGCATGGCAATGAATACTGGTATCATCAGTACTATTCCTACACAGCAGACTATTTTTGATGCAGATTTGTATATAGCTCTGAAAGACATATCCCTTCCATTCAGAAAGCTCTGAAGGAGAAATCAGTACTTGTACATCTGGAAACTTCCAGCCATGGAGACTGTGATTCATACTTCAAATGACTTGCAACAACTTGGGCTTTAATTTTAGCTAGTTCTTAAAAATAAACACTACTCTTCTGATGCCAGTTGAAAGAACTTTAAATGATAAACCCTCCTGAGCATCTAATTGGGCATAAACAATCTGGATTAGAAACATCCAAAGCTAAACATCGTCTTAAATGAAATAGATAATTTTAATCTTCTTATGTGTTAATATACTAGAGAAAAGACATGTGGGTGCTTTCCACAATGATGTTACTGAAGGCAGTATCACAGCACAAATCAGGGAAATAACCAGTTCCTCAGGATGGCTGTAAAAAAGAATGTATTTTGTTTTCTCAAAGCCTAAACAAAGGTATTCTTAATACAACTGACTTGAGGTGTAGAAAGGATACAGGAGTTGGTAGCCACACTTCTGTGCCTGGGAAAATCATGGAGCACATTCTCCTAGAAGGTCTGCTAAGGCACATGATGGAGAGGGAGGTGATCAGAGACACTCAGCATGGCTTCACTAAGGGCAGATCCTGGCTGACAAACCTAGTGGCTTTCTATGATACTGTGACTACCTCAGTGGACAAGGGACAAGCTGTGGCTGTGATCTCTCTGGACTTGTGCAAGGCCTTTGACACAGTCCCCACAACATTCTAGTGGCCAAGTTAGAGACCTATGGATTGGATGGATGGACTGTTCAGTGGATAAGGAACTGGCTGGCTGACCGCATCCAGAGGGTAGTTGTTAATGGCTCAAAGTGCAGCTGGAGATGAGTGACAAGTGGTGTCCCTCAGGGCTCTGTGCTGGGGCCTGGACTGTTTAATATTTGTATAAACGGTATCGACAGCAGCACTGAGTGCACCATCAGCAAGTGTGCAGATGACACCAAGCTCTGGGGTGCTGTTGGTAAGTTGGAGGGGCAAGAGGCCATCCAGAAGGACCTGGATAAGCTGGAGAGGTGGGCCCACGTGAACCTCAGGAGTTTCAACAAGACCAAGTGCAGGGTCCTACACCTGGGTCAGAACAATCCCCACTCTCAATACAGGCTAGGGGATGAGATGATGGAGAGCAGCCCTGCAGAAAAGGACTTGGGGTGCTGGTGGATGAGAAGCTGGCCATGAGCAAACAGTGCACGCTGGCAGCCCAGGAGGCTAATCGTGTCCTGGGCTGCATCAAGAGAAGCGTGGCCAGCAGATGCAGAGAGGTGATTCTGCCACTTTGCTCTGGTGAGACCTCCTCTGGAATACTGTGTCCAGTTCTGGAGCCCTCAATACAGAAAGCACATGGAGCTGATGGAGCAGGTCCAGAGGAGGCCACAAGAATGATCGGGGGCTGGAACACCTCTGCTATCAGGACAGGCTGAGGGAGCTGGGATTGTTCAGCCTGGAGAAGAGAAGGCTTCAGGGGGACCTACTAGTGACCTTCCAGTACCTAAAGGGAACTTACAAGAAGGGTGGAGAGGGCTTGTTTGCAAAGGCCTGGAGTGAAAGTACAAGGGGCAATGGTTTTAAGGTCCTCTAGACCTGAAGTTACAGAGTGAAAATGGATAGAATTTCACTGACCTGTGCCTCACTTGCATACTAAATCTGAGCATAACCTGTGTTCTTGGTATCACTAAATGTTTGTGGTTTGGGACAGCAGAGCTGACCTTTGTCAGGAGGAGGTTGCTGCAACATGCCCCAATCAGGGTCTTGGGCTCTCCTTTCTGACATGCCCCCTGCCCAACAGCATCTTGGCAGTCTTTTCAATACCTGAAACACATTCACAAAGACTGTTTGCGCTTCACTTGCCAGGTTATTCAAAAAGGGAAAATATGCATTTTCTCTTCTGAGAAAGGACAGAAAAAACATCAATGAAAGCATATTTGAGCTGACTATGATGGTTCAATAATATGTGGAGTATAAAGAAAATTAGTAAGCTAGGAACACTTTGCATGCCTGCAATTGCTCTCTTTATTATTCTTATTAAACTGAAAAAAGTAGTCAGAGATGATAAAAGATCTGTAATATTTTGTAATGATGAAATTTAATGCATAGGAGAAGATACAAGACCTCAGCAAATTAATACAGAAAAGTCTAATAATTTCCCTAGGAAACTAAGGGAAAAGGAAAGGTTTTATTAATTTATTTTGCCACATGTTGTTTTTCCATCTCTAGTTCTTGCTTACTATGCAGAGAATGCATCACTGAAAACATGGTGATAGCGGGGTGTCCAACCATAAATGTTGTTACTGAGTTACACTGGGACACTGCTTGTGGTATGCTTTTGCAGATCTCCTCAGTGACTGGAGAGGGCCTGTTTGCAAAGGCCTGGAATGAAAGGACAAGGGGCAATGGTTTTAAACTGGAGAGGAGTAGATTTAAATTGGACATTAGGAAGAAGTTCCTCACCACAAGGGTGGTGGAATACTGGAACAGGTTGCCCAGGGAGTTGGTTGAGTTCCCATCCCTGGAGGCATTCCAGGTGAGGCTTGCCAGGGCTCTGGGCAAGCTGATCTAGTTAGGGATGTCCCTGCCCAGTGCAGGGGAGTTGGACTAGATGATCTCCAGAGGTCCCTTCCAACCCTAACCATTCTATGATTCTATGATTCTAATGCCCTCTGGGGCTCAAGGTGAAGCCAGTATTGGGACTTAAAGTTGAGGGACAGACAGAAGGAGGGAGGGTTATTTTCATGGTGCCAGGTGTGAAAGCACATTGGGCTCATGATGCCTGAGACTGGGGGGGTGAGAGGGAAGTTTTTTAATATATGCTGAACCTAAGCAACAAGGCAGAAGAACAAGCTGAGTAAATTTTTGATAACTAGAACAAGCCTAATAGCTTTTAAATTCTGAAGTAAACAAGACCAACTGAACAGTGACTATTATTGTCTGCAACAGTACTTTGTATCTGACCTGCTATGAGAACAGCACTTTTCAAAGTCTGTTTTTTGACACTGACCTAGCAAAGCTGAACCCCCAAATTTTCAGTTCTAATATTTAGTATGACAATGGGGTTAATGGGAACTGTATAGCTGTATGGTATTCCACAGCCTTTTGTCATTAAGGGGTAAATAAGCTTCAAGAAAATTTTTAGTTCGCATGAAAATTAGGTATTATTGTATCATCTGTAGCAAGAATCAACAGACAGGTAAGGACAGGGAACATCTTCAGAGAGGCAACACAGAAAGAAGTAAAGTTCTTGTCCAACAATTAGTCAGACATTGATGGAGATGGTAGATTTGATTTCTTTTAAGGATTGTTCCAACAAACTCGTCAGCAGTGAAGTGGTTTATTTTTTCATCATTTTCTGTTCTTGATTAGCAGGAGGGTGCCATTTCTCTCCTCTGAGACATGTATTGTATACCTGTGGGTAAACCTATACACGTGTTCTTAATATTGTCTGTTGGGCATTATATCATTAACTAAGCACTAAGCAAATCCAGGAGCCAACCTTACCATCGTCACAAAGAGCAGTGAAAGTGGCATGATGCTACCATCCCTTGCAAGGAGCTAGGAACTGCTCTGCTCATGACTCTACTTCACTATGGTCCTGGTCAAGGCTCTCTGTTGGCTGAAGGACCACTTGATGGCACCAGAAGTCAGACAGAAACAGAATTACTATGTATGGCACTATTTCTGTAAGGATTGCTACTCATTTCAGCTGTAAATGAAGCACTATCTGTCTTTCAGTGACAGATCCTACTGTGAATGAGTATTTTTGAAAGTACTGAGAGATTTTTAATTGGCTGGTACAATAGTGTTAATGGGCAGTTATGTGAGCAACCTGGCTTTTTGCTAAACATTTTATGTTTTTGGGAGGGAATAGGGTGCCTATCATGGAAAATCGCATGCAAGAGATGAAAAGTGCTGGCAGAATGGCAGCTGAGGAAAATTTACCCCTGAGAAACAGGTAGAGGTCAGCCAGTGGGGCCACTGCAGCCAGCACCCAGCTCCCTTCAGAGTTTGTCTGCATGCCCAGCTCCATCCTGTATGGCAGTGGGGTGACAGGAGGCATCACAAACAGATGTTGGCTCTGGTCTGTGAGATATTCATTTGCCTCCAGGTTGCATGGTCTGTAGCTCTCTGTCACACAAAGATTTTGGTGTGAAGCAGAAGGTCTGTGTGGTTTCCCAGAGGCAAGACAGCAGTAGGAGCACGTGCACTGGTGACTCAAGTGTGTTACAAAATTTCCTTGGTTAAAAAGATTTTCACATCTGTGTTGTGTAATGAATTAGTATTAGGACACTTGGTTTAATTGTTCTCTTATTTCCACCATTGTTCCATTTTCTCCATTAGCTGCTTGCTGCAAAACTGCACAGAGGACTGAAACCTTCCATTTGAGAGAAAGAAATAAAAAGAGAAAGGATGACTTCTAACCCCAAGCTGACAAAGAAATCTTTCCAAAAGTGAAAGGAGTATGAAGATGTATAGGTATGTTTTTCCAGAAGTCTGCAAGCATGCTGCTGTAGTAGCAAGCTACTATAGCAACAGCATCATCCATTAGCTTAAATATTCCCTAACTCTCCCCAGCGTTTACTTTGCTATATTCAGAGAGAATCACATCCTTGCTTGAAGCCTTTTTTTTGCTGGTTGAAACTCCTCTTGCATAAAGTTAATTCTCTGAGCTCAGAAGGGATTAATACAAATTGCAGCTGTGTAAGGGAGCACTGTGAAGATGAAAATGCATTGCCAAAGAGTGCAAGGACTATGGCTTCTGAACCGCTAGATTTGGTAACAGTCTTTGAGATCTTTTAGAAGGAATAGATTTCTTCTCCAGAGTACTCTATGTGACAATGTTTGTCAAAGATCAGCATGATGTCTCTTTACAGGTTCTGGCACAGCCCTATCTGAAAGGTTTTTTTGTTTCATACAGGCAGGCAGGTGGGTTCAGTCTTATCTATGCATCTGATTAAATCCAAAGTCATCTCCAAGGCATGATTATTCTGCTATCAGTTTGTACTGCAACACTTGCCAAGCTGCAAAATGTGGTGGGTGTGGAGCTGACAAGGTTCAGTGGAGCAGTGTGAAGGTGCAGGTGCAATGCCTTTGTGCACCCTGAAGCGTTGATGTTGCCCAAGTGCAGGGAGAGAGGGCTTTTCTGGCTGGAGAACATTCAGTGTAAGGGTTGTAAGAAAGAAACATGAAACCTTGCAACAGCACTGACAACTATATTATTAAGAGGCTGCAAAAAAATTAGTAACTTTGCCAGGTAACCTCTTACTGGGGGAAAAAGTCCCACTTGAAATCCTTTAAATATCTATAGAGGGTATTTATGTGGGAGTGCAGGGAACATGGCAGCTTGCAGAGGAGGGCCTTCAATACTAAATCTGCAGGTAACTTGTTCAGGATATCGGTCAACAATGTGATAAACTTTGAAAAGATTTCCATTCTGCCCAAACTGCAGGTGATGCACAACTCCCACCGCATCTGAGCACACACTTGAAACCTGATTCAGCAAAGCACTTATTATAAAAGTGGCTTATTTCTTGTCCAATGATTTCCCTCCTTGACGCAAATTACTCTGCTCTTACAAACTTAAGAATAGAATAAGAAGTTAAGTCAAGCTCCCTTTCCTGCAAACTCCAGAAGTATCTTCTTCACCTTAGAAGCTTTCATTAAACAGATTCATTTGTGAAACTGATGGTTGCTATTGACTGGTCAGTCAGCCAGAAGCATTCTTGATAGGTTCACTATGTTCTGCTGCAGACTGACACAGAAAAAAGAAACATAAAGCAGGAAATATAATTCATAGGATAACAATCAAAGCAAAACCTAAGAAAATGGAAGAAGTGATCTTAACTTGTAGCCTTTTAAACCTGAGTCTCCCTTGGAGGGGTTCTTTTAAGTGGAAACACCTATAAATCTCTTCACTACCTAAGAATTTCATTGCTTACTTTATAGAGGAAAAAGTGAGAGTGCTGGTAAAACCCATTTTTCTTATGCCACCTGTTCTTCACCACTCAATTGGCTGAGGGTTTGCAAAACCAGGCATTAGAAGTTTTGGGGTCTGTACTTTTAAGAAGCATTTTTTCATGTTTACAGTTCACAAAGTTCACTGTTTACAGTAAATGTTGTCATAGGCATCTGCATACTCATGCCATGCTGCAGGACACTGAAATATAACAGTAGAAAAATATCTGTACAGTATTAATGCTGTTTGCTTTTTAATTTATATATAACCTTTTGTTTTTGATAATAAAAAAAATTGGTGACAGAGGTTAAGAACCTGAAGAAAAAGATTTGGAAGACAAATCTCTGGAGACAAATGGTGTGATTGAGTTCACTCCTTTTTGTGTTTTGCTTGTGAGGGTATAGTGGTGCAAAATTCTCTGTCAGTAGTTGTTCTTTAGAAATTTTCCACTAAAAATTTTTTATGCTCCGCCATCTATTGCAATCAACTTTGTTCAGCAAACAGAACAACAACAAAAAATCTTCATATAGTTAGCCAGGAAAAATATTACAAGTCATATCCAGTTTGTAATTTTTGACTGTCTCAAACTTTTGACCGTATTCAAACGGATTTTCTTCCTTTTATTTTTTTTTTTCTTAAAAAGACAATACCAAAACAATTAAAGCATTCTACTGCTTTTTTGAAGAAAAATAGAGAAAAAGAAGCCGGTGGGCTTTGAAAACAAGCAAGCACACTTTAAAACAGACCTCTTGATGCTCTGGAGTTACTATAAACATTGTCAATAATACTCCAAAGAGCACTGGCATCTCAGCATAGTTTACTAATTGGTGGTGGTGTGGTGGAGGTACATGGCCTAATGTCAAAATGAGTACACAGCAGGAGGATTTTCCAGTATTTGAAACATGCACCATCCCAGAGGATAGCAAAGAGCCCATGGGGGTCTATCATGCACAAATAAGACACATAACCACCTTTAGCAGCATCTGGTTGTTCTTAACAGGATCCTCAGGAGATGCTGCCTTTTCTCTTTTCCAGCAGATGAATTAGGTCCTGAAAGAGTCTAAGGGAAAGCTAATCCTGCGTTAGCTGAGAAACAGGGAACAAGTCAAATCCATACCCTCTTTTTCACAGTGAATGTAATCAATGAACAACTGGTCCCAGTACCAGTAAAACTGCAAGAAAGAAAGTTTGTTTCCACTAACTTCAGACCATTTACACTTAATGGAGTTTTGAGCTGCCAGTTTGCATAACCTGGTGGGTTTGGGTCAGAAGCACCAAGAGCTCTTCCTTTCTCATCCCTACTGTCCCAGTACTATCATCTGTCTCAAGGAACATAATTTCAGGCTATTCTGGCCCAGTCACAGTTTTCCCATTTCTCCTGTCCCATCTTAGGCTCAGGCATGGCAGTACTTTCTGTTCAGGGTCTTACATAATGTATCCCATTAGCATCTCCCTTCCTAACCTCAGCTGAAAGTTCTGTCTATCTGGGATCTACTTGCTGCTCTCTGCTTCCCTGCCTGTCGTGGCCTCCCAAAAAAGCTGCAATATCTTTCAGGTCACACTAAAAACACTTAACTGAGCTTGTGGCCTTTGTTTGTAGCTGTCACAGGAGAACAATCTCCTAGACTTCAGACACAGGATCTGATATCCACAGTAGGAAAAGTGTGTGGGGGGAAAGCATGTGGGAAAACTCGCACTGTCTCCATGCCTTGCCACAGCAACTCAGGAGAGGCAGAGACAGAACTATGAAAGGAGCAGAGTTCATAGACAGTGACAAATGTTTGTCCTTCATGTGGGAAGGACTATCACAGCTCTTTCTGTAATGACCAAGCCAGCTTAGCTGACTGGAGGCAGTAGCATCATCCATCCCTCTGGTGGCATGCTCACTGTGACTGTGGTATTGTATGTTGGCTGACTCTCCATCTCCTGTCACAACCTAGAGAGGTTGTAATAGTCACCTCCAGCCTGAGATGCCGTGATGATGACAAAAAAAAATACACTCAGATGAGGCAAATGAACCTAAGCAAGTTACTTAAAGGTAGGCATTACCGTGAAAATACCTGTTCTCTGCATCCATGATGAAGAGGTCAATAGGGTGGCAGTGTTAAATAGCAGTAAGGGAGAATCTGCTTGGACATCAGGAGTAGTTTCTAATGTTATTCAAGCCAGTCCACACTGCAAGAGTGTGACATTTTCCCCATGGGCCTGTGGGATCAAGTTGGATATGCACCTGGATGGAGTGAACATGGTGGTGCTGCTTCAGCTTCAGAGCAAGGGAATAACTAAATTGATTGCAGCTCCTTCTAGGCTTTATGATTCTACAAATATATTGCAGTGTGTAGATGAAAAAGAAACTCTGCAATATCATGAACTGTAAAATGTTCCCACTGGAACCATGCCTAATTAGATCAGCCCCTCCACCCCTGCCAAAAAAACCACTCAGGCTAGCAAAAAGTGGAACCAAAAGCTGGAACAGTACTGAGGAAGCAAAACTGTACTGATGAAGAAACATCACTTTACAGACAGAATGTCTCATGCCACTCCAGAAGAAACAACAAATTTTTCTTCTAGAAAAGCACAAATTTTAAAGGCTTATGAAGTGAAATAAAATGGTGACATGCCTACGAGTCTGCGAAAATGAAGAAAACGGCAAAATGAGTCCACTCAGGATTTTATTTCTGGCTATGTCATGCATTATATTTATTTGAAACTTCATTGCAATACTAGGATTATAATCTCTCTGTTTGAAAGTACAGGTCCTTGCCTGGTAAACTAATGAAGACTGTCTCAGAACAGGAGTAGAGAATGGAAGATCTACAACACAGAGCATTGCAATCAAATGGTCTTGCAAGGAATTATTACGCTTTTAAATGGCATTAGGGCTCTTAATTCATAAAGAAGAAAAAATGAGGATGGGAGGAACAGATTTGCAAGAATGGAAAATCTAGTGTTTCACCTTCAGAAAGAAAATAATGAGTTGTTTGGTAGATATCATTGCTGAAGACCCCTACTTATAGTCCTTTCTATGTTTAGCACAGGACTGAACATCAATTCATATTCTCTGAGTAATGCTACTCTGCTAAGAGGCATTGATCTCGGTTAAATGACATTTAGTGCTTACAAAATCAAGAGTACTCAGAGATATCTTAATAAAGCAAGGTCAGGAAGGAAGCTAGGCCTTTATGTCAGACTCCTTTTTTTCCACTTACACTCTTCAGATCATGACTGCAAAGTAATAATCTTTATAAGCAAAATATTTTGTATTAGAAATGACTGTTCTGGTGTGCTGTGTCTCCTCATGAACACCAGAAGGGGTCGCTGTTGAAAGCTAAATCTTCACCAAATCTGCATCAAGAAATATTTCTACCTGAGCCTGTACCTACAGTGTAATGAAAGTCCATGTAACTGCTTTTCTCCATCTTCCTAATGTGCAATTCCCTGCCATGAAATAGCTCTAAAATATCCAGTCTTAAATAAACTTATCTACTGATCTTAAGAGGAGTAAGTGCATGTTTTAAGACTCTAGACAAAAAAAAAAAAACCACCCAGCCCTGCCTGTATCTGGAATGATTGTTTATTGGTTAGAAAATATTTGTACAGAGTTGAGAAATGGTGAAACTATAGAAGTACTAAGTGATGAAACATTAAATACAAGCAGCAATCCTGCAGCTTTTTGAACATGCATACGTACATGATTCGTGGCTGCCAAGTAGTCAGACAATTTTGGGAGACCATTCACCTACCTCAGAACAGAGACAAATGTGAATCTTCCACTCTGGGAAACATCTTTTGTATATACACAACATATATTAGTGAATCGGAGAATCACGGAATGTTAGGGGTTGGAAGGGACCTCTGGAAACACTGTGCTTTACATTTTTTGGTCTCCTGTAATTCACCATAGCTATTTACATCATTGACTTTGGCAACAATCTGCTGAGGATGACCAACTCTTCAGAAATCAGTGGTCAGAGAAAACACTATAAAACACTAAAGAATTTCCCCAGAGATTATATATACAGACTGCTGAATTATCTTTTCACCGAATATAGAACATCACAGCAGGAAAAAATCTTTAAGGGATGATTTAAATTTCAGTGATAGAAATACCATCACAATCATCCTTCTAGGAACACTTGGAAATCATGGATAGTTTTATGACATTTTGGTCTTACAGTGTGAGCAGTGAGCAGCCTAAGGCCAGCAGACTCTAAGGGGAATGTGATGTCTTTGCTGTGGGCTTGTTCCACCTGCATGGGAATATGGCAAAGAAAATCTTGGTGGGCTCTGGCTGGAGAATGAGCATACTCAGAAGCAACTCTTTCTTGGCTAGAGGTAGGGAAATCAAGTTTGAAATAACAGAGTTGCAGAAAGAAGGAAAAAAAGGTTTTAAAAGCATGAATGAATTTGAAGGGAAAGAGGAACATTGGCACGAGTGCTTGGAGGGACAGAAAGTAGTAATGAGGTTTTCCTCATATTATTTCTCCTTTTGAGAAGATGAGCCCAGATTTTATGATGCAAGCTCTTTGTTTCTTCAAATAAAAAAAAAGAGTATAGCTGCTTTGGTTGCTTGTTTAACACACTTATGATTTCTTTTCTTTTTTTGTGTGAAATACAGAGATTATTACATCTTCTGATGTGGACATATCATCTGGAGTTTGTCTCAAATATAAAGCAAGAAAATTTACCAAACTTGCCTATTTTGATTTCTTTGTTATTATTATTAACCAATTTTGCTAGTTCAGTGTGGGTTAGGAATTGCTTGGTCTGCATGTGACTCATGTAAGTGTAGCCCATGTATAAAAAGCTTGCCCTTAGGAATTCTGTTGTCAGTATTCACAGTAATTGAGATAAATTTGTATTTGTAAAGTAGCAAATGGCTACAATGAAGTAAAAAAAAAACAACCAACAAAACCACCTTTTTTTTAAAAAAAATAAAATGGGTTCATATTTAAGTTTCCACTTAGTATTGTTTGGTAATCTTCTGCATGACTAGTTTTGTGCTTATGCATTGGTGCTTGTTCCTTTATCTTGGCACATTTTGAATTCCTACAGCACCATGTGCTGCTTGCCTCATTACACAGGAGTGATCTATGACAAGCAGAAGTGTTTATATACGCAGTCATTTCTAGGGCCGTGGAACTAGCAGCAAAAAAATAGCATCTTGTGCAGCCTGTTTCTCCAGTACTTTTTTTGCTAGCTTGATCAATCCAGTTGTTTCCCTCAGACCTGGGGGTACTAATTGACAGGAAGCTCAACATGAGACAGCAGTGTGCCCAGGTGGCCAAGAAGGCCAATGGGATCCTGTCCTGTATCAAAAATAGTGTGGCTAGCAGGACCAGGGANTCTCGGAGGTCTTTCCAGCCCGATCAATTCTGTGATTCTGTGATTCTGTGACTTCTCAGGTGCAGAAATAGGTCCTTACAGTACCTATGATGCTAAAATATACCAACCTCCCTACTCAAAGAGCAGAGTTCATTTCACAATTCAAATCATACTCATGATAGTGCCTAGCAAATAATCGCATATCATTTGACATTTTGAAATCAAGATTGTGTCTCCCAGAGAGATGCAGCAGCACAAACAAATGTTATGAGTCTGGTACAGAAATCATTAGATAAAGAGCTGTGATCTGTGTTAGGCAGAAGACCACATTAAGTGGGCCCTTACTTGCCTTAAAATTTATGTCAAAATTATTTCCAAAAGGGCTTAAAATTACAACAAAGAAAGACTGACTGAATTTTGGAAGAAAACTGACAGCAAACTATACCTTCCTCTTTAGAGCATTACAAGGTCTGTGATTCCCTAGTAGCCATCTGAGCTATTGTAGTTGTGGTGTACAAACTGCTTTCCTTCTTCTTCAGACCACCATGATCTGACTATCACCTGGGGCAGGAATAATGCTTCTAAAAAAACCATACAGAACAATAAGTAAATATTCTCAAATATGTGCAGGAAACAGGCAAATAAGGTAATTACTTCTGTACCTTGCTAAAGAAAAACATAGCTATAGCTACTATAATATAGCTACTTCATAATTACTATATATATGATTTTATTTATATATTTGGTTTGGCAGTACTGTCTTTTACAAAGCTGACCAGTAAATGGAACCTGTCATTGCATTTCTGTACTCTTTCAGATTTTGTATGTGTAGTTGACATAAAATAATGTTAAATACAACCAAAAGTCTGGATTTCAAGAAGCACGCTTTTGTTATGATGAGTTCTGAATTCCATATCAGAGTTCACAGATAATTTTAGTTGCCTTCTGTGGTGGAGCTACTACATCAGTGGACGAAGGAGGAGCTATGGATGTTGTCTATCTGCACTTCTGTAAGGCCGTTAATATGGTCCCTCACAACACCCTTATCTCCAAATTGGAGAGATATGGATTTGATGAGTGGACTGTTTGGTGGATGAGGAATTAGTAGGATGGTCACATCCAGAGGGTAGTGGTCAATAGCTCAATGTCTAGCTGGAGATCAGTGACTAGTGCTGTACCTCAGGGGTCTGTACTACTGTCCTGTGCTGCTTAATATCTTAGTTGATTACATGGCTAGTGGGAATGAGCGTGCCCTCAGGAAGTTTGCAGATGACACCGAGCTGACACGCCTGAGTGAAGGGATCCATCTAGAGGGACCTGGACAAGCTTAAGAAGTGGGCCTGTGTGAACCTCATGAGGTCAAGCACAAGGCCAAATACAAGGTCCTGCACCTAGGTTGGAGCAATTTTTTATATCAATACAGTCTGGGGGATGAAGAGATTGAGAGCAGCCCTTCTGAGAAGGACTTGGGGGTATTGATAGATGAAAAGCTAGACATGAGCTGGCAGTGTGCTCTCACATCTCAGAAGGTCTGCTGTGTCTTGAGATACACCAGAAGGATTATGGCCAATAGGTTGGGGGACATGATTCTGCCCCTCTCCTCTGGTGAGATCCTCCCTGGAGTACTGCATCCAGCTCTGGAACCCTCAGCACAAGGGTCAGGTCCAGAGGAGGGCCTCAAAAACAATCAGAGGGATGGAACACCTCTCCTGTGAAGAAAGGCTGAGAGAGGTGGGGTTGTTCAGCATGGAGAGGAGAAGGATCTGGGGAGACCTTATTTAGGCCTTTCAATACTTAAAGAGTGCTTATAAAACAGATGGGAGCAATCTTTTAGCAATGCCTGTTGGGACAGGGCCAGGGATAATGGTTTGAAAATTAAAGAGGGGCAATTCAGACTGGCAATTCAATTTTACACCAAGTGTGGTGAAACATTGTCACAGGTTGCCCAGAGAGATAGATGCCCCATGCCCGGAAATATTCAAGGTCACGTTGAACTGGGCTCTGAGCAACCTGATCTAGTTGAAAATATCCCTGCTCACTGCAGGGATGTTAGACTGGATGACCTTTAAAGGTCCCTTCCAATGCAAAACATTCTATGTTTCTGTGATAATTTAGTATATATATTTTGCACATTTACTTTCTAGATATTTGTGTGCATGCACTTATGTGTGTATGTATATTAATAATATTCATATAGAACAAATACCTGATTGTCTAAGTCATAACAGATTTCATTGCAGTTATATTCTGTTCTTCTGTGGTAATTTTTGCCACTACTTTTCCAATAATTGAAATAATCCAATGAGGTTCTGGTTGTTAGTTTCCACTCTCTTCCTGGTGGTGGAGAGGAGCACCAGAATCATTCTTGCATGTTGGTGTTCATGTCAGTGTGTTAAACTGGTCTGGCCTAAGTCCAGTTTGGCAAGCAGCATATTGCACACCTCTGTGGTGGCATTGCAGGATGTGACATCAGACATCCACCAGAACACACCATCTGCCCTATTCTAACATATACAAATGAAGTGTGTGCTGCCACAGTGGCATCCTATGTGGTTGGTTGATGTCACAGACAGACAAATGACCATAAAAGGCAAACCTCCTCTCATAGGGATAAGGCAAATGCTAGGTTCTAGTCCTTCCCTTTGCAGGACTGCTCTGAAGCAAATAGATCTTCTGGAGGAATACTTCACTTTGCTTCAAAGCCACCAACATGATCTTGGTGTAGGGAAAGTTTCTATCTATGCATTCTTTCTGCGTCAACATCACATGTTTTAACAGAGCTGGAGGGTGATGGTCCAGCCTTCCTACTCCAACCCAAATAAAGCTACAGCTCTTTCCTTGTGTGGATTTAAGTCACACAGTATTTCTGCCTCCTTGAGCAGGGCTGCAATGGGAAAACCTGTTAGCAGGCTTGTGCTGGAAAGTACTCCTGCCATTTCTCCAAGTCCAACCAACTGCACTCACTGAAAGCAGATTCACTGATTTAACTTCTCGTATCTCAGAACTTTGGTGCAAAATGTTTTGCCTTTGGCCAATGTGAGGACATTACACTCACATAAGTTTATAGGACAGACTTCCCCATTCAAACATGGTCACTCCCAAACAAAATTTTGGGTTGTGCCATTCAAAAGGCCATCGACTCTGATCGAGCCCATACAAAATTACACCAGACTACAAACACACTTGCATTGCATCTTAGGATTGTGTGTGTAAATTAATCACTGTGATCTGGCACACCCTCCTGGCAGCTTAAGAGAAAATGTTACTGATCTTTTTTATTAGATCCAAAGTTGTTTTAGGATTTTCTCAAAGCAAGCCTTCTACATCACACTAGTTTCCTGTCATTTGTGTAGTATAAGGAGCAGAATATTTGAGGATCTCTGAACTGTGCTTTTGTACCTACTTAAGCAAAAGCATTATGTGTGAAGTGTTGTCTCATTTTATAGTTAAGAGTTGAGAGACATAGTAAATGAGCTGGTGTAGGTTAGCCAGCAAAACTGTAGAACCTAGGTATGGAGGTAGAAGTTTTTCACACCCACTCCAGTTCCTTAATGGTCAGTCTATCCTTATTTTTTTCTTTTTTTTTTTTTTTTCCCACTATGGGCAGTGATACAAATGACACTTTGACACAAATTTAGCATTGGATGTCCTTGCATGGAATTGACATGTGTACATTAGTAAGCTCTGTATTTTCTCTCGGAGATAGACTTTCACCTATATTTAAGAAGAAGCTTTGATGTTTTTCTTTGTTGTAGAAAAATATTTACCCTATCAGAAAGTACTGAATGTCACTGAAAGAAGCATCCCCTGAGTAGGTAATTATTCATGCCTGTGGGCAGAAAAAGATTTACTTCTTTTTTTACAGCAGATTCTATGTCAGTAAAGGCAAGCAATAAATTTTTTCCTCCATCACCAAAATGAAATCACTTTTCTGTCATGTTTGTGCTTTCTATTCATTCCCAGAAGTGAGTCACTGATTTAACAAATTTAATTCATATTCTGTGCATATTACTGAATAAGGCAGTACCAGAAACCACCATTTTCATTGGGAATGTGGTGTAGTTGCATCCTTCACTTCAAACATAACACTCTTTTTAAGCTCTCTGAAGACAGCTACAGAGAGGAACTCTTTCAAAATGGATTAAAACTCTAGTACTAAAAATGTCTTTTCTCTCAGTTCACTAAGTGCTTCTAGCTGGATCTTTAGGCTTATTACAAAGATGGCAATGGAAGAAGTTCCCTAAAGAAAAAAATAAACTTTTTGCTCATAGTCCTACAATTTCTGTATTTTATGCTATGTTATATATCTGAAATTCAGACAGGATCATGCTCATTTAAGAGGTAATTAGAGAGCTAAGTGTCAGGCAGCCCAATATTTAAAACAGCCAAGATCTCTTTGTCAAAGAATAGCCAAACATCTGCTCAAGGTACACAGAGAACTCATTTCTGTTCAGGGTAATTCATAGTTGAGGAATTCAGTGCTAAAGAATTAGTACTTGGTCTGCCAGAATACCTTGTAATTATCTATGTAAGCCATCAGATGTACATGGGTAGTTTTAGGCAATGCCTAATATCTATGGTCTTTATGGTTAAATCAAGGCTGTAATTTTTGCTTTTTTTTTTTTTTTATTCCCTTCCACACTGCTCTATTATTTAAAAAAAAGCACTTTGATAAAGCACAGAATACTTGTATAAATGAGGCTCGCTCGTGCAAAGCTCTTCCTAATGCATCCCATATAAAACTCAAAATGAAAAATTCTAGGCAGGTTTATAAGGCACTTAAGTGACCATGCTCATGACCAGGGCCTATGCACACAAAGAGGATGGAGCTGCAGTAGACAAGAGCTTTCACAGTCTGAAGAGCTATGAAAAACTAGTTTATTCTTCCCAGCAAGCCCATATGCTTGTAAAGCGAATCTCTTGGCAGAGAACAAGGAAGTATAAATAACTTCAGTTTTTCGTGTTCTCCACCACTGTGAAATGGAGCAGAGCCCATAAAACTTGTGATGTGTTATGTTCAGCGACAACTCAACTGACATCCGCATGGTACACAGTGGTCTTGGAAGAGTGGGCAGGAAGAACAGAAGAAAAACAGAGAGAACACATAAGAATGGAAATAAATTCCCTATGTTCTCCTTCCACCAATGGTAAAAATAAAAGTGTTGGGGCACATGACTGATGATACAGCCTCTCATTCTGCAACAGTGCATTTACATGCCTCACTTGCCAGTTGATAAAAGGCAGGAAAGTAGAGGTGTTAGGGTATGCCACTTGAAACTGAGGATGCAATTTCATCCTTTGTAGATACCATCATCATGGCTAGGCTTCATGAACGTAGATCTGGGGATACCATATACCTCCAAAGAGGATAAGAGATAAGGATAAGTAAGACTACTCAGGAGTGGAAGTTAAGGACAAATCCTAGCTGGTCATAGACATGACAAGATGGTGTTGGAAGAACGAGATGTAAAAAAGATTCTGAGAAAAGACCTGTGGAAGATATTGCCATGGTTTGGACCCATCTGGCAATTGTGCCCCATGCCACAGCTTGCTCACTGCCCTCTATGCAGCAGTGGGATGGGAAGAGAAATTGGGAGGAAAAAAATAAAGCAAAACCCTGTGGGCTAAGATAAGGAGAGTTTTATAGAAGGGCAGAATGGGAGAAGAAACAACAGGAATAACAATAGTACTGATGAAATGACACAGAAGAACAAGTGACATCCATCACAGCTCTCACCAAGAACTAACTACCTAGCACCAAAAGCCCATGTGCCTTCTTGGGACACCTCACCCCTTGTATACTGGACATGATAGCAGACTGGTGTTGGATATCATGTTGTCTGATTTGGTTTGGCTGTCCTCGGTGTGGCACCTCCCTGCTTCTTGTGAAAAATTAACCCTATCCTAGCTGAACCCAGGACAGACATGCAATAAAATAGTTACCTATCATGGGTTCAATGCTTGTGGCAATTCTACACTTCAGAGCAGTTATCCTGCTCTGAAGAATTGAGTAGTATCCCCAGCACCTTAATGGAGGTAAGCCTCAGATAGTTCAATAGCAGTACAGGAGGAACCAAAAATGTCTGGATGACAGAAAAAGAGCAAAAATTATACTTTAAAATTAAAGTCTGACAGATGTCCATCATGGGATAGACTCTAAACACTCATTGTTATCAGCACAAAGTATTTATGGTTTTAACTCACAGCTGTGTACTAATCCATATTACACTAATAATCCTGTCTTACGTCAAGATAAACGTATGTTCACATGTGTATATGGATACTATTTCCTTGTCTACATCATTAATTACAGCACTAACAGTAAATTAGGCCTATCTGAGGATGCAGTGTTATAATCATCTACCACAACTGTTTTCAGGAGTTCCCAACATTACATTTCGTCTGTCTCACAGTCACAGAACTGCTACAAAACTGAAACAAACATAAAAAGTATGATAAATGTTTCTTTATTTAGTAAATTATTTGCACTTGTTATACTGTAAATAGCTCCACACAACTTTGTACCCTAAACACATTTTTTTTCCTCAAGGGACAGCATGCACCCAAAATGACAGGGTCAGCAAGTTAGATTTGAAGCAATGTAGTGCCCTGGTGTAGGGATTAGATGAGGATGCCCTAGAACTGTCCTGGAATTGTTCTCATATCCAGAGTTAAGATGAGATACAGTTCTCAGATATAAAAATTAAGGATATCAAATATTTACTTAGGAAAAACACAAAAATCATGGATGTAATTTAAAAAAAAAATGCAAGGATGTAAATATGTAAGTTATGACAAAATGGAATGGGAATTTAATATGATTGGGGTCCCATCCCGAGAGCTACCAAGCTTGTGAGGGGTTTAGAGGACAAGCCATATGAAGAGAGGCTGACGGAGCTGGGCATGTTTAGTTTGGAGAAGAGGAGGTTGAGGGGGGACCTCATTGCCCTCTACAACTACCTGAAAGGAGCTTGTAGAGAGGTGGGGGTTGGCCTCTTCTCCTTAGTAACTAATGACAGAACCAGAGGGAATGGTTTGAAGTTGAGACAGGGTGGGGTTAGATTGGATATTAGGAAGAAATTCTTTATAGAAAGAGTGGTGAGGCACTGGAACAGACTTCCCAGGGAGGTGGTTGAGTCTCCATCCCTGGAGGTGTTTAAGAAACATGTAGATGTGGTGCTCCAGGACATGCTCTAGTGAGGGCAGGGGTTGGGTGGTTTGGTTTTGTTTGGTGTTTTTTTTGGTTTTTTTTGGTTGGACTCAGTGATCTGAGAGGTCATTTCCAGTGATTCTGTGATTTAACCACTAAAATGAACCAGTTGCATGGAACTTGTTTACCTAATGCCTTGCATCCAGAGATTCTGTTCAAAGTTCTTTTATGCCAGCTGAAAGAACAAGTCTCAGATGATCATCTGTAGAAGTTAGAGATGTAATAAGGTTAATAACATGTCAGAAAGGACACTAATGATTTAAGTAATGAGACAGACATTTGGGCAGGTGGTGTCTTACTGAAGCAGGTGTGAAAGCTGATGTTACTGAAGGCATAAAAGCTGATGCTAGAAAACAGTGGAGGCAGCTTATTTATGATAGGTACAAGATTTGTGGAATCATAGCACCCCTTGAAGACTGTCAAAAAACACAGCAACAAGCACATACAAAATGTATTATTGCACTGCTTGATCTCAGGCCAATGCCCCTCCAGATTCTTCCTGTAATTCTAAATTCTGTGGTCAAATATTAAAAATAAACAAAACAACCAACACACAAAAAAATACTTTTTTGGAGCATAGAATCATAGAATCATAGAATGGTTTGGGGTGGAAGGGACCTCTGGAGATCATCTAGTCCAACCCTCCTGCACTGGGCAGGGACATCCCCAACTAGATCAGCTTGCCCAGAGCCCTGGCAAGCCTCACCTGGAATGCCTCCAGGGATGGGGCCTCAACCACCTCCCTGGGNTAGAGCTGCTCTCCATCATCTCAGCCCCTAGCCTGGATTGATAGTGGGGATTGTTCTGACCCAGGGGCAGGACCCTGCACTTGGTCTTGTTGAAGCTCCTGAGGTTCACCTGGGCCCACCTCTCCAGCTTGTCATATGAAGGATTGGGAATCCACTGTCCCACTTTTTATTCACACTGATGTTCTATGTAAGTACATAGCTGAATTTAGGTTTGTCAAGCCTGAGATACAGCATGAAATAGACTTGAAAGTAGCAGTGGCACTTAAATATCTCATTCCTGAGCATAAGTTTAGGAAGTAGTTGCAGAGGCATATCTTGTAAGCCTGACTAATACAGGCTATTAGAAAAGTAACTCAGTACCAATTCACTGAAATTATAAAATATTGTTTGAACCATCCCTGGCCAAACCCCATTGGTTTCAGAAGGGTAAGATATTATGCTTTCAGATGTAACTTCTGACACTACAAAAGCTTCTGTTAAAACTTTTTTCCATTTTCCAGAGCACAGATGTCTTTCCTTTGGGAAGATTTTCAACTTCCTGCATTTTTCCTTACCTTGCAAACTGCTCGACTAGATTTCAGACCATTATAAGCATGCTTTTCTGCCTTACACCCAAGTTCAACACTGTGCAGTGCTATGCTTTTTGTAATTCCTCTTCCACAGCTGCTAGCATTACCTGGTGAGGTGCAATACACATTTGCCTCTGGAGCCTGCCTTTGTAACTCAGAGCAGCACGAAGTAGAATGAAATGCCCTCACCTCTTCATCCAGTGGGACTTTGCATAGAGGAAAATTCTTCCCAAGAAACTATGACAAAAGTTACCCATCAGGAAATATGAGGAGTGCAACCTTGAATGGCTCAAAGCCTAATCAGAGCACAGTAATAGCTCAGAGATCTCCATCCAGGGCTTTTAGCCCTCTCAGCTGCACTCTGTTAGGGGCTTTACCCTGCTTGGTGCCTTCCTGGCTCCTCCTGCCCATTCAAGCAGATCAAAGGAAGGCCCTTTTTGGCTGCACTTTTTTGGTCTCTGCCTGCAAAGAGTTGAGTCCTGTAGGCCAACAAGGGATTCAGGACCGAGAATTGAGGTGGCAAAGCAGCGTCTACTTCTTGCGTAGAGGAAAAGAACTGAAAAATAGGATTTTCTTTTTTCCATGAAAAATTGTGTGACATTTTCCTTCTTCTGTCATTACTCTCCCATTACAGACAGTCATGGTTACAGATTTCCTGCTCCTCTGACTCTTCTTGCTAACTCAAAAAAAAAAAAATAGTGTAGGATGCAAGTGGGGAGGACTTACAAATCTAGCAGCAGTTGGAAGTTTGTGGATTCCAGAAAAGCAGCAACTACCATCTTGAAAGACTTCTACTTATGAAGTAACATAATAACAGCAACAGCAGTGTAACATGCTGAACAATTTCTCTTGTCGTGCCTTCCTCATAGAATCGTAGAATCATAGAATCATAGA
>VWZO01013489.1:0-12763 GCA_013396975.1 Bucco capensis
TGTTAAATTTTAATCACTCCAGGACATGTATGTACATAAAGCTCACAATAGAGATCAGAACTGGAAATATGTTCATAGTCTACTGTTTACTTACCTGTCACATACTTATCTATATGCATGAGGATAAGGTAGATGGGTCAAGATGAGGTTATGGGACACATTAGTTTCTTTGGCAGCCTCTCTGTACTTGTACAGCTCTTGGAAGATGCCCACAGCTTGATGGACATTTTGCCTGAACCTTGTATGACATGATACCTCCATTTCAAGGAGCTTGCGAGATTGCAGAAATTCTCTAGCAAATTCAGAGAAAATGTCCTCTGCATAACAAGCACTTCTTTTGCTGCAGGAACTGGCAGGTTTTCAGTATATTGCAGTAAGAAGGAATAATCCAATCATATCAGAGAGGCACACACAAAACCGGTGCAAGACATTGCAACATTAAATATTTTTACCAGCAGGTGAACGTGGAAGTGGATAGAGAAGGTAGAACAGGTTAAAGTCCATGACAGGGCTTTAGCTTTGGTAGTTGATCAGACAACTATTTGGAAGAATTGAAGACATGATCCACTGGAGCATCTCTGAATCTCTAATGAACTGTAAAGCAACGTGGATGTTTTTGATTGATTGTTTGGGCATTGCTGTGATTGTCTTTGTATGCATGGCTGGAAGTGAATGAGCCCTTGTGGCAGCAAGTGCAGGGTGGTGGCTTTCCAGTGCAATGCAAGTTAGGAAACTACTTGTGGATGCAAATCAAGATAACCAATAGGTGTAGTCCTCTGCAGTAGGAAGCCCCAGGTCCTTGTAAGCCCTTAACTTGAAGTACTTAATGGGAAATAAGGACATGAGACCTTCCGCATGGTGTGGTAGTAAAGGGCTTGCTCCCAGTGCTGCTACTGGAGCAGGAGTGGAATTTCACAACCCAGCTTTCCATCTCATAGGTTCTTTGAGATCCCTAATCCTGTACAGCTCTCTGTATCTGACACAAGTACATATTTAAACAAAAATAAGCACTCATAGCCACACTGTTATTCACTTCACTAGAATCATAGAACCATTACAGTTGGAAAAGTCCTCTGAGATCCAACCATATATCCAACAGTACCATGCTCACCACTAAACCATGTCCCCAAGGACCACATCTAAATGTTTTTTGACACTTCCAACGACTATGATTCCACTGTTTTCCTGGGCAACTTGTTCCAATGCTTGATAACCCTCTCAGTGAAGAAATTCTTCTAAACATCCAATCTGAACTCCCCTGGTACAACCTGAAGTCAGTCAGTGAAGAAATTCTTCTAAACATCCAATCTGAACCTCCCCTGGTACAACCTGAAGTCAGTAATTTCCTTTTGTCCTATCACTCATTTCCTGGGAGAAGAGACTGAGCCCTTGACTTACTACCACTTCCTTTCAGGTAGCTATAAAGACCCAGAAGGTCCCTACTGAACTTCCTCTTCTCCAGACCAAACAAGTCCAGTTTCCTCAGCTGCTCCTCATACCACTTGAGCTCTGGACCCTTCACCAACTTGCTCTTCTCTGGACATGCTCCATCAGCTCAATGTCCTTTTTGTAGTGAAGGGTCCAAAACTGAACAAATACTTGAGGTGAAGTCTCACCAATGCTGAGCACAGGGGACAATGAACTCCCTAGTCCTGCTTGTTGCGCTATTTCTGATACAAGGGTCTGATTAAGGCTCAGAGGAAGTGATGACAGCTTTATTACTTGACTTTTTAATACTAACTTACTATGGAGAGATTTTTGTGACTGATTTACTGGGAATGGGGTGATGGCAGGAAGGTGGTTTGCTGTATGTTGCAATTATAAACAGATTGCCTGGGAAGATCTGTTCTTACTGAGACTTTACCTTTTGCTTACAGGCTGTGCCTTCCTAACATACTGTGAAAGGGAGTCTGCTCTTAAGGCCCAGAGTGCATTGCATGAACAGAAGACACTGCCAGGGGTAAGTCCAGACCATCTTGTTTTAATCTAAAATGGGTTACCTATAGAGTTCTGATGTTGGGTTTGGAAGCGTGACTCCCGTTGCTTTGATGATTCACCATTTGGAGTGTGCTAATAAAATCTAGGTAACACCAATCCACCCAAATGTTTTCCATGCACACAATTAAGACCTTTTTGCTCTTATCAGCAATCGGAAAAACAATAATTAACTGCTTATGGGCTGGATTCTCCCAGCCTTACTCAGCTGAGAAAGGCTTTAAGATTCTGACCACTGTAATGAAATGTTAGCAGTGCTCACTAGGCACTGCCTCTTACTATTTTTCTTTTCTGAAGCAAGGTGTGGCAGCAAGAAATAAAAAATCAGAGCACATTATTGAGTTATCACAGAATGAAAACATATTCCTGATGACAATGTGGTTTAACTCAGTTACTTGAGTATTCAAGCAGCTGTAGCAGATTGGAAAGGCAGTGAGACAAGTAGAAAAGAGAGAGACGAGAGACAAATACAGGATAATGAGGAAAATTATTCACATGAGCAAGATCTAAGGTTCAGACAACACAAGCAAGACTTAAAAATAGAATCAGCATTACGTGGGGAAGACCTGTGCTGCTGGAATGGGTTTCCAGTTTAGCAGTAACCAGGAGGAGTGAATGAGAGAGAGAGACTATTTAGGTTCAGCCAGGGTACATGGACTGGAAACAGTCAAGTGCAATACTACTGTGGCTAGAATAGGGCTTTGTCTCACAATGACACAAAAGTCAGTGATTAAGAAATTAAGAGTGGAATTCTGAGGGTTCCATGTTGCACTTAAACTGAGAGGAAATTGATCCAAACTTTTAAATTTATTAATTGGTTTTGAACAAATGAGTCCTGCATAGCCATAACCTAACTTTCCATAAAGCCTAAGACACATCAGTTGCTCTACGTTACTGAAGAAAATATTGATCATCCTGCGTCTATTTACCTATCTCTGTGCCGCGTTACCAGTATGGAGATGCCTACACACTTGCTCATCTACATCTATCTTTACTTTAAAGGCCATACCTTATGTAAATGTATACATATTTCATGCTCTAAAAATACTTCTCTGTCAGCTGACAACACCCTCTGAATTATTTTTTTTCTAGAAATTTGTTAGCTGCAGATTGAAAGTAACTTGTGCTTTGCTGGGTTTTCTATTATTTCTTTTTCCCTTTTTTTTTTTTCCTCCCTTAACAGGTGATGTTTTATTTTTACTTCTCTCTTCTCTGAATGATAAAACTGGATGCATAAAAAATGACAATACTTTGCATAAGGATGTTTCAGGTAACAATTTACCTGGAATTCTCTGAAATACATTTGAAAATAAATTTATCAGAAGTATAGATATGTTTTGATTAATAGGGTATTTTTTATTTAAAAGATAACTAACTGGAATGCCAACTGTTTTCATGAAGACTGTTTACATTCCTCATTGTGAGCCAGACACTTAAACATGGAGCTCATATATTCTCTAGTAGGTTGAAATCTCATCCTGCAGTTCTATAATGGGAATATCTTCAAGAAGACTGTAGATGTAAGACTGGGAGCTCAGAGTTGGGGAGGAAGGAAAAGTGATAATTTAGGAGGTTTTTTTTCTTAAATTAATAGTTTATACTGTTCTGAATCTCAATCTGCATTTTAGAGGTATTATATCACAAAATTCTTAGCATCAAAACTGTTGTTTTAGTAACAAAATTCAACCAGCTTCTGCATTAAGATCAAGACGTCCTTCAGAGGTAATACTGACTGATTCTAGATTACAGACAAAACATTTCTTCCTTGTCTATTGCAATTTCTACCATATAGAGTCCATACCAACCACACTGACTTCAGAAGGCTTTTTTGTTTTGTTTTAGACTTTGAGGTGATATATCAGGATATGATTGAACTGAGAATGTTAATCCTCTGTCTAAAATAGCAACAAGGTTTTTAAGAGTTCTGAGCACTGAATTCTCCCATCCCTTTCATTTCCAGTTATATTTGTCCAGGATAAATCTTTACTTTCCACCAGCAAACCCTCTGCATACAGCTTTCTGCCAAGTTTCTGAACTCATCTTTTGAATGATGTCACTGTAGTTTATTTAAGGAAACGAGCCTTGTGTCTTGATAAACTGTCATGCCAGGATACTGTTTTATGATTCCTGTGAGTAGCAGAGAATTATTTATGGCTTACCTGACTATTCTTGATAACATTTACTGACAATATCAAGCATAGTTCATCACTATAAAATAAAAAGGACATGTAAGGTCAGGGGTCTAAGCCCTTGTTCACATGAGTTCACAAATTACACATATATAACACTTTCTCTTGACCCTTTACTGTCTGTGACACAAACAGCACTACTGAGAAGTTATAGAAAATAATTAAAAGCATGGTATAAGAAAAAGGAAAATAGTATTAGAGTGAGTCGTTTAACTGAGACGCTTCTTTTTCATTCCCCAGTAAATTGTGTGTTTAACTGTTCTTTCAAAATTGCTCTTTGTGTTTTGCATTATAAATGACAGAATTGAGTAATTTTTAATAATATGCATATGAATGCTAATGTATGAAAATGGAGAAGCATAAGGAGTTTGTGTCCAGATTCAGATGTCTTGCTAGCTATGTATCACTTTGGTTTTAGTGAAGTGGCTACATGCACATATTTTACAGTAATTACTTGCTGGATATGCTTTTTAAGATGACAGAAATATGTTTCACATATTTCTATGTTATATGTGGGACATAAAGTCATCTTATGGAATAATCAAAAGACTTCTAAGCAGGTATGTGTTGATTAATAAAGCCTTTACAGCACTTTGGTTTAGGGCAGAAAAGAGTCATGATGGATAATCTGAAGCAACTAGAATGAAATGTAAAACATAAAGTTATTAGATGAATCCTCCTCATCTAAACGAATTAGGCATTTCTGAATAGTTTGAATTTGTCTTGCCTAAAGCTGGAAGTTAACATAGCAGGGTGTGTGTGTGTGTAAAGAGCACTTTACGAGTGTCTGACAATTAAATGCTAGCATTTACTTGTGATTGTTTATTTTACATATAATAGAGTAGCTGGATGATGAAGTATATTAGTTCTTTAATAATTTATAGAAATGCTTTGATGTTGCAGTAATTACATTAAAGGTCACATATCAAAGGTAATTTGGTTGAGCAGCTGTGATGGTTTCTCAGAAGCAATCAATATTGCTGTCCATGGTGCTGATTTCACCGAGGGGACTGCCAGATTAAAGGAAGCTTATTACCAGACAGACAGACACGGGGGAAATCAAGAACAGATTGGAGAGATGCACTATTTTCTTTCCCCACCTATAATTAACACTGTTCACCATAATCTGCACTAATCCTTCATAGTGGGAAACCTCTTTCTCTCTTTTTTCTTCTTCTTTTTTTTTTTTTTTTTAAACTCCAACATTATACAAAAAAATAGGCAAGGAAGAGTAATTTGGGGGAACAGGAGAGAGAAAGTAGAGAAAGTAAAATTTGGTTTACCTTTAGGAGTTTTGATGCAGATATATCTCAATGATAAAATGAAATACCAAATTCATAGCCCATCATCTTGTGGAAAGGAGTAGGGGGATGGAAGTGATATAGACAATGACAGTGTAGGGGATGTGAGAATTATCTGCCTACAGATTTGGTATAATATTATCTATTTTCCCCACAAAGCTCCACAGGAAATGAAATCTGGGAAATAAAATTGTATTTTAAGTGTATTCATTTTGATTACAAATTATAGTGAAGCCAACCCTTTCTAAATGCAGCCTCTTTGCATAAGGTTAAAACATCCTGGTAAACCTTGCAGAGAATAACTATAAAATTAAGTAGACAAGAAACCGTTAACTTCAGCAATCTGCAGGCCTTATTCAGGCTGGGAAATAAACTTGGTTTTCTTAGTGTATTTATCCCTATTAAAAGAGAGGGTGGTAACTGCTAGTATACTAAATTGCACAGTCCATAATATAATTAGTTTTATTCCTGGCTTTACTGATATCCTTTGTCTTTTCTAACAACTAGAAAAAATATATTATGCTTTATTCATTTTATGCAAAAATAGGTATCTTTATCATTAGAAGACAGGTGATGTCATAAAACTGTTACTAAATCCAGTTTCAAAGGAACAAATGAAACCTTTCTAATGAAATGGAAGCTGTGCTTAGTTTAAAAAAAATAAAGTTTTCCAATATCATTGTTCTTACCCGGTTCAGCTTACATATATGTGTGTTTGTGTGTGTGAGGAAAGATGCTTGAGCATGGGAGAGGAGGGAAAAGAGTGTCCTGCATAATCTATCCCCTCTTGAATCCATGTAATAAGGCTTAAATTAGAAATGTCACACACATTTCAGAAGTTTTGCACATATGCCATGGATTTGAATGTCCAAGAAAACCTTGCTGTAATTTTACAGTCTTATTGTTTTGGGTTTTTTTGATGTTTCAAAGCTTTTTACAAAACCTTGTTGGAAAGCCATTAAAACATCTATCACCCCTCATGCTGTGTTATGCCAAGACCAATGTTATATTGCCACAACTTCTCATTTCAAAAGTTTTCTCTACCAATCTAAATTGCAATTTGGTTAGCAGTGGCAGTCTGGATGGGTTCCATTGATTAAAGTAGCCTACTGAACACACAATGTGCTCACCATGCCCTTTAGATTTTTAGAGAAAACACATTTAATTATTCCCTTGGGAGAAACATGCTGGCTTTCTGATGTTAAAAATGAAGATGAAAAGGAATAAAAACAGATTTATGGTAAGAGACTTGCAAAAACTAGTTCTGTAGAAATTCTCCAACACTTTAAAATCTTCGGGTGTCAATGTCATGTTTAAAAAGATTTATTATTTTACCACTTGTTTCCTCCTTCTGACTGACCAACCAGTAAAAGACTTTGGGATCTTGCTTCAGGGAAAGGAGAGGACAAGAAAGGGAGAGGAAACTATATGCACTTTCCATTTGCTAAAAAAAAAACCCTATAGTTTGACAGTGCTCTTCTGTTCACTAGATGAGATGAAACACCTGGGTCCTATCTGCTTGGTAAACATTAAAGTTCCATTTCACTAGTTAAAGACTGGCTTCTGTATCCCTATAAAACAGTCTTTAGAATACAAAGTAAACTCTCATTCTGCCACCCAGTTCACAGAGATTTGGAGGAAAGGGATACAAAGCAAGCATTCTGACAGAATGTGTGTTGCATGCATGCTGTTATCTTAGCTGAGAGTGGTATATTCGTCACATTTGTGGTGGCTAACCAAGCTTAGCTTAATATGCAAAATGGGAACAAGACTTCTCAGTTGTGTTTGAGATTTGATGGCAATTGAAAAATGGTGTGCAAAAAATCAGCTTATAAAGGTAGCATTGTCTTGTCTTTCTAATTAGGCAGCTTTTGGCTTTCAAAGGACAGTTTTTCAAGTTACTCAACAAAAAGCTTTTGTTGGACCTTCATTTGTTTTATGTGTTATTCAATGACAACTTTTCTCTCTGACATGTTTGCCATAGAAGGATCAATCTAATTTTATGTACAACTGTAAAGATGAATGATAAGTAGAAAGGATTCAGGCAAGTACAAGCTGAATAAATTATAAAGGGCAAATTACAGGATGTGGGGGTCCCAAGAGACAGTGATACGAAAACAGAAACTAAAGATGAATTTATGATGGATGTAGTTAGAATGTACCGAGGCTGTTAATACTTCAGGGTAGTTTTACAACTTCTTGTGATTGGAGCAATCAAAGTATTTAATTTTAAAGAGATGCTGTATATTTTCACTTGTCTGGTCTGTGTATTTGTGTGTATTTGTATGTATGGTCTCATTTATATGCATAGCTGTAAACTCCCATACGCTAGTCAAGCTTACCTCCCATCAAAGGGCCTCTATTCTCCAAACCATAATGTCACTGTTTATGCATAAATAAATAATGTGCAACAATTTAAGGGCAAACCTAGATCTCAGAAAAAAATAAGTTTTCATTTTCATAGAACACAGCAATCAAATCTTTTCAGATCCTGCAAGTAGCTCAGCACCTTTAGCTACCTTCAAAGCCAAGCCTAGGGATTGAGTAAGCTCACAGATCCCTGATGAAAAATTTTATATAACAAGTTTCAGGTAGGTCAAGTTTTGGGCTTAGACTACTTTAAGAGCAGCTGATGCAGCATCATAAAGTTAGAAGCAAATCTCATCTCAGAGTAGTTCTTGATTGCATTTCATTCATACTCATTTCTATCTCTTCTTCCTTTTATTAAAAATATTTGGGTAAAAATGATTCTTTTTCCTTCCTCTGAAGGCTTGTCTCTCATCTGTGAGTAATGCTTGCTTTGGCCTAGATTTGTGAATGCTATGGGTTTGATTCTGACTTCATTTACACAAGTGTAAATCAGCAATGATCTGATTGAGGTCAAGGGATTTATATGGCGTAGGAAAGAGCAGACCCAGGTATACTTTTCACTGCTTAAATGATGTCATCATGAACAGTACCATAGCTCTATATAAGGAAACAGTTCTTCCAAGAATCTTTGCATCTGAATAGCTGATCTCACAAAACACTGAGCATCCCTGACACCTGCTGGGCCATTCAATATCTCCCACCACTTTTACTAGAGAGAGGTCCCAGCTTCAAATTAAAGATGGTTTCTATCTTAGTGTTTCAACAGTGTTAGCCATTAGATACTAATGAACTCTAAACACTGGGGTTTCCATTTGCATCACCCTGCTTATTAAAATGATGATGGGATTTGCCCAAGAATAACCTGCAAACAGTAAACTTCCACTTCTCAACCCATGTGCTCAATCACAGAGACACAAAGGAAGAGAAGAACAGGCACTCTTTAAAAGTCAATGCAAGCTTTCAAAAAAGCACTTAGATGAAGATGTTATCTAATTATGTGTTTGGGACTTCTACCTGTAGCAATATGCCCACCTAGACTATAGTGTTACTAGTGGCAGCTATTCTCATAATAGCTTACATTTGTGTAAGCTCTTAGCCCTGTGTTTCTTCATGCAATATATACACATCTTTAAATCCTTCAGACATTCAATAAGAAAAAACTAATTTATTTATTTAAAGTACAAAGGTTAAAGACCATACAAAAGAGTGATGGATCTGTACGTATGTGTGCCACCAAAATTATTATAATTGAAATCAATAGGTGTATGTCTTGGTCTAGCTTAATTTAAATAAAATTGATAATAATAGTGAAAGCATGGAACTACAAACTCAAATGTTGTGGAGCTATTATATCCTATAAATGTAATTCCTGGGGAGTGATCATACAATAAGAACTTGAATCTTGCCTGAAACTTTGTTTCTGTTAGTGCTTCTTATGTTATGTAGGTTAGGAACATCTATGCATGCGGAAAACAGACTTTCATTTGCAGCATAGAGAGGTTGCAAGCCTTGCTATGTGAAATCCAGTCACTGCAGATCTGACTGCCACAGCCACTGCCACAGACTGCAGAACTTTTTCAAAAAAAGCTGTGTATCTTATATTAAACAATCTAAGAGCACGATCTGTGCATTAAGCTAAAAACTGTGCTTAAAATTATGAACACCTTTTAAAGAGCTAGCTGAGATAAAATGTTTTTGGGAGTGGCAATAACTGTCCCATCTGTCCACTTACAAATAACTTTTGATAGGACTTGACATAATGTAACCCATTTAGCTTCTGTTCTTCACTTCTACTGTGCTCTTACTTAGACAGGAAGTCGTCGTGGCTAGGCTTCACGAATGAAGATCCNGTAAGTGGTGGGGAATGACTGACCCTGGGATTGCACAATCAGTTCAGGCAAGCAGGTATCTGAAGTGACTTTGCTCTGTTGAGTAGCTGCAGTGAGAGACTTACATTGATACTGGATGTACAAGTTGCTGCACTTGGCGGGTTCCCAGCAATGTCAAATCTCTCTGATTAGTTTCTCTAAGTACAAGGACAAAATTAAGCCTAACCTATTTTTCAAAGAAGGAATGTACACTTGTACTCTTCCCATTTTTCTCTTTAATGGAAACTTCTATCTTGTTTCTGATACTTTTTCCCCCTTCCCCTTACCACTATATGACTCCTTAAAAAAAAAATAAAATCTTTTTTTTAAAAAAACTATTCCTTTTAAAACTATGTGCCTTCAAATTTCTTTGAGTTCTGCATCATATTTTGACCTTGATATGCACATGTTTTCAGCACCAAATGAATCCTATGGTGCTAGAATGAAGGTTTTTCCCTTCTTTTCCCCTTAGGTATGGTAAACTACAATCCTCAAAGCCTCTGCTGCTTTCTAGTGCATATTTTCTTTGGCTTGTGACAAAAAAAAAAAAGAAAAAAAAAAAAAAAGAGACTGTTTTGATCACTGGCTTTTTAGACAGGTTGGAATGAATTTATTTTTCTGTGTATGGCTCATTCATTTCTGTAGTACTATAATGACTTTGCATGTTAAATATGTAACTGATAAGTCATGCTGGCATGAGTTTCTGATTTCATTTACAGTCTTGATCAATGGAATAGCATTTTCTTTCCAGGGTGGTAAAACAAGAATCAGTTTTTCTGGGTCTTTTTACTTATGGCTGCCTTACTTATGATCTTCCTTGGTAAGTATCTAAGACATTTTGCTCTGCTTTGTTGTGTCCTTCCTCAATAAAGTAATTTTGCTTTGCTTTGTGGTGTCTTTTCTCAATAAAGTCATACTAGTGCCTCATGTCTGGTCAAAGAGCATTTTCTCCTTTGTTTCTCCTTCATCCCATCTCATTCTGTATGTCTGTCCTTGCCATCTCTTATCTCCTTTGTAGATTTACTGGAAACATTACCCTGTGTTCATGTAAAGCTTGCCTTGCAGAGTAAGTTGACATTATAGCTGCTGAGAAGGAACACTGTGCTTCCCAACTATTTTTACCTGGGAGATTACTTTTTTTTTTTTCCAGACAAAGGGAGAGACTTAGGTTACTGACCCTTTTCACATTTTGTGACATTGTATCTATATGGATAGCAGAGCTGGCTTGTTGTTAATCTGATGTTTCTTAAAATTATGAGGCTTATTGTAGGAGAAATTTTCAGTGTATGTTTTTATTGCCCAAGAGAAAAGGCAACCAGAAGATCATGTAGTGTTCTCTTGCCTATTCTTCTTCAGAGCAACTAAAGAGTAACTAAGTGTTTATTTCTGGTTATCATGCGCAGGGGAAGGGTTCTGGTTTCTGTGAAGGCGGCAAGCCTTGAAGGCGAGCTCTCTCGGTGGTAACTGCCTGCTGCTTCCAGCTTGTTATAATTTCTATCACTGTACCTTCACATTGCTTGATACTACACACATTTTCACCTGGGAGGGGAGAGCCTAAGACATTCCTTGGGAAGATGGGCACAACGAGTCACTAGGATCTAATGGGCAGACTGCTGCTGAGGGAATCCTGAGAAAATGTTTATATTGGTAGGCTTTACATGGTTTTTGGAAACTAGAGTTCAGGCTCTACAAATGTGGATACTCTACAAAGAGTAAGAGAGAGATATGACACCCTTCAAAGATAGTGTCTTATGTCCCAGTGGGTGTCTCAATTTTTTCTATATTGTTATGTGTTTCTCTTTAGTTTTTATTGTAATTAAGCCTTAAACCTCTTCCATCAGCACTCTGAGCCCAAGCTTCCATAGCACAGTGGTAATACCTCTAAAGTAAGCCTGTCCAAACTAATTTAATTGTCCTTATTGAGTGAAGTGCAACAATTAACCAGACAGCACAATTGAGTCCAGATGAATTGGGTATTTACAGTTATTTCAGTTTGGATAATCTAATGTGATGTTCATGGTGCAACTAAGAAATACACTTCCCAGTGAGGATGGGGGGGTGGTCTCATTCTGTACTCTTGTCTGCTTGGTGTAAATTCAGAGTAACTCCATGGACTCTTGCAGCATTTAAGCTCCTTTACATCAGTACAGCTCAAATGAGAATCTTACCCTCTTTCTTTAGATGCCCAGTAAATCTGCCTCCCTTCAGCTGTGCTTGCAGTTTAGGCATACAACCAGGGGAGTGGGAAGGGTATGTTTTTTTGTTTGTTTGTTTTTGTGGGGTTTTTGTTTGTTCAGGGTTTTTTGTTAGTTTTTTGTTGGGTTCTTTTTGTTTACTTGTTTTTGTGGGGCTTCTTTTTGTTTGTTTGGGTTTTTTGTGGGTTTTTTTTGGTTGTTTTTTTCTTTATTTTGCTTTTGCTCTTGTTTTTGTTTTTGTGTTTTTTTCTGGGCCAGGACTGTGCTGTTGAACTCATTCACTTCGGAGAATCCAGCTTCCTTTGAGTGCATTTTTGCTTTCCAGCACTGAAACTGTGACTGATAACTCGAGTTACTCTCCTAATCAGGCATTGCTGTTGACTTTCTGGATAGCACTGCAATCACATACCCTCATTAGCAATGACTCTCTTATGCGGTATTAGCATCTTGGGTTATATTCTAGCTTTCCATGTATTCCAGCTGAAAATTCATGGTGATCCCAGTTGAAAGATAAAGGATTTGTGCTAGCATAAAAGGCAAATCACTGCTACCTTCTGTTTCATTTCTTTGCAGGATATGTTGTTTCTTTTTCTCTCCTCATGATCCTCCCCTGTTCAATCACAGTATCACAGTAGGTTAGGGGTTGGAAGGGACCTAGAAAGATCATCTAGTCCAACCCCCTGCCAGAGCAGGATCACCTAGACAAGCTCACACAGGAATGCATCCAGGCGGCTCTTGAATGTCTCCAGAGAAGGAGACTCCACAGCCCTCCTGGGCAGCCTGTTCCAGTTCTCTGTCACCCTTACTGCAACAAAGTTTTTCTTCATGTTAATACTAAACCTCCT
>VWZO01013490.1:0-10702 GCA_013396975.1 Bucco capensis
GAGATCGCACATAGATCTCAAGTTCATCCTGGTTTTTCCCCATACTGCACGAATTAGTGTAGAGGCATTTGAGTGAGTAAGCACTGCTAGAGTACCACCTGACTGGCACATCCCCTGAGGTAACAGTGGAGCTGGCACAACACCCCACAAAAGTCACAGGCTTGTTTCCCACAAGCCAGATTTTCCTCCCTCCCCTCTTTGAATCTAGTTTAAAGCACAGTTAATGAGCCCAGCCAACTCCCATGATAAAATTCTTCTCCCCCTTTGAGGGAGATGCACCCCATCTGCTGCCAGTAGGCCTGACATCCTATAAATTGGTGGCACCAGTCTTGAAGCCAAGAATTGATCTGATGGGTCCTTCTCAGCCTACAACAAGGGTTGTTTCTGGGGACTATTTCTATCCCTCTCCCAAGGACAGGTAAAAAGATATCCACAGGGAGCAAGCACACCAGTTAGGAAGCACAAGGTATCCAAAGAGTCAGGCCGCACGACGGATGCCATGATGTAGTTCACTTGACACACAAACATCGCTCCTGTCTGTCAGAGGGCAGGGGACAGGAGGAGGCCTCATTCCCTTCAGAGCCTATTTGGGAGTATCAGCATTCATATGGAGATCATCCCTGCTGTGGGAGGCAGTGGGGCTGGAGAGCTGTAAACAGAAGGGAGATTTTGGTAGAAAAGCTCTGCTTCAGCTCTCTTGAAAAGTTGTTTGGATTTTTTTTCCCTTCACACCCTAAAAGACAGAGTCGCTTTGCTCTCCCTTCAGCTTCGGGAGAGCTTCTCATCAAAAGCCTTTCCGGTAGCGGTCTTAGGAAGCCTCTCTCTGATCCGCCTAGCAACAGCTAAGACTCGGCTCTTTATTGGCTTGTTGAAAGCTTCGGGGGCGAGGACTCAACAAAGCCTTCAGCGCATGTGCTAGTTGAGCGCGTCCCGCCCCTTCCCGCCCTCGGCCGCACGCTGGGGGCACCTACAACCTCCGTCGTCTAGGCGTGCGCCTGCGCCGCGCTCCCTGACCTGCTACAGGACTGGTGCGCGCCGGTGCTCCCTGAAGTGTCCCGGAAGCGCTTTCGCGGGCTGCTTCCGGCCACCTCACCCGGGAACATGTCGGGCTCTGGCACAGGGACTGCGGGCTCCGTTGGCTCGGTGGTGCGGCGGTTTTTGGCGGAGTACGGCAGCGGCACGTCGAACCGCCTCAAGGTGCTGGACGCCTACCTGCTTTACGTGCTGCTCACCGGGGCGCTCCAGTTCGGCTACTGCCTCGGCGTCGGTACCTTTCCCTTCAACTCCTTTCTCAGCGGCTTCATCTCCGCCGTCGGCAGCTTCATCCTCGGCGGTCAGTGCACGCTCCCGGCCCCGCTCAGACGCCCCTGTTACATAGAATCATAGAATGGTTTGGGTTGGAAGGGACCTCTGGAGCTCATCTAGTCCAAACCCCCGCAGTGGGCAGGGACATCCCCAACTAGATCAGCTTGCTCAGAGCCCTGGCAAGACTCACCTGGAATGCCTCCAGGGATGGGAACTCAACCACCTCCCTGGGCAACCTGNCAAGTCCTTTTCTGCAGGGCTGCTCTCCATCATCTCATCCCCTAGCCTGGATTGATAGTGGGGATTGTTCCAACCCAGGTGTAGGGCCTTGCACTTGGTCTTGTTGAAGCTCATGAGGTTAACCAGGACCCACCTCTCCAGCTTGTCCAGGTCCTTCTGGATGACATCCCACCCCTCCAGCTAATCAACAGCACCCCATAGCTTGGTGTCATCTGCACACTTGCTGCTGGTGCACTCAATGCTGCTGGCCATATCGTTTATAAAAATATTAAACAGTGCAGGCCCCAGCACAGAGCCCTGAGGGACACCACTTGGCACTGATCTCCAGCTGGACATCGAGCCATTGACCACTACCCTCTGGATGCGACCATTCAGCCATACATCCAAGAATTGCCTTAGAAATGCCCAGATCTCTTGTTGGAACCACAGAATTCCCTTAGCAGCGTGGGAGTCACCCACAGCAGACCTCTGGCAGCCAAGGAGTCCCTATAGCAGCTTCCAGCATTCCCTTCCTTCCCCCATGACACCCCGTTGTGCTCCTGCCCCAGGCAGCCCACCCAGTCCTGCAGCAGGGTGCTCCACAGCTGGTGAACCTTAGGGGGTACTGCCCATATACACCACAGAGACCAGCTCCTTACCCGCTGTGGTGTGTCGCTGCTTCTCTCTAATTTTTGGTATCTTGGTCTTCTTAAGCACCCATCACAAGGTGAATCCCAGACTGTAGCAGTGACTGCTTCAGAGTGTTGCTCTCCCATAATACCCCTCAAAACCACCTTGTTCCTGTGCAGGCCTTGCAACACACCTAATAGAAGACACAGAAATACCTCCATTCTTACATGAGTCCCATCCTGTTATATACTTCTCAGGACACACTTGGCCACTCCTCATAGCCTAGTGCTGCAGGAGAGCTGACTGCATAGAAGCCCTGTGCAGGTCCCATGCCAGTGTCTTCCTCATAATGAAGGCAGAATTACCTCTCTGTGTAATATCCTAGTGGAACAGGGACCCAGACTGGGGTGAACTGCCCCAGGAAGACTCTGCTTCCCACCATGACTTCCTTTTGTGATCACTAATCTCTCATTCTTTCTCTGCCGTGCAGTTTGCCTCCGGATCCAGATCAACCCCCAGAACAAAGGCGAGTTCCAAGGCATTTCACCAGAGCGAGCATTTGCTGATTTCCTCTTTGCCAACACCATCCTCCATCTTGTTGTCATCAATTTTGTTGGCTGAGCTCTAGGAGAGACTGCAAGGTACTGATGTGTGGGGTCACAGCCACAGATGACTTGACTTCAGTATTTTCTGTAGAGTTGGAAGAGAACTAGAAAGACAGTGAATCCAGGAGTCCTAACTCCCAGCTTCATCTTGACCAAGTATAGTTAAGCTGGTTTTGTCTGGGTTCATACAGGATTAGGATTTATGTCTTTCTGGTTTCATGCATGTATTTTGTGGCCTTTATTATATAAAAGACAGTTTAACAAGGAATGTTGCAGAAACTTACACAGATTTCTCTTTTATGAGAGAAATACCAAGTTCTTCTTTGCAAGAGAGATGGATCTCCTGGGCTGCATTTGTGGGCATTGTCCTGTTTGGAGGCCATGGCATGGCTGGTGTCCCAGTTGATTTTTTTCGGCAGATGGGAGGAGGGAGTTTGGGACAGGGAGAGTTTGGTGCTGGAGAACATGCCCTGTTGTCATTGCTGCAAAGGGCCACAAGATCATTGGAGCTTGTGGGGTATTTCCTCTCCCTTTGCAGAAACATTGCTCATGTTGCCATTCTGTCTTTTCCAGGTTTTGAATTGCTCTTGAGCTCTGATGCCAAAGCCTGGCACTGGGAAGTGCTGTTCCCCAGTAGACTCTTACCTACCTCCTTGGTGGAGGAAGGGGATGTGGGGCTCAAGATTTTTCCACACAGACTGTCCTCTAGAGGGGTGTGCTGCCTCATTACAGTTCCTGTAACCCTTTCTGTCAATAAAACCCTTTATAAGACTGCAGTCTTTTCCCTATTGCTGACAAATCAGAGGTTCTGACACCCAAGTTCCCTCTCAGACATGGCTTCTCCCCCACCTCACTTTCTACCAAGCAGGCTTTTTTTCTGTGCCCAAGTTTCAGAAGGAAGGAGAAAACGAGTCGTGATGGAAACTCAGTTGTCATCCACCCTTTTCATCTCCCTCTTTCCTACCCCTTTATCTTACGGAAAGTGTATTGCCAACATATCCCCAGGCTTCAAAGCTGTGGAAGATTTGGGTTAGGCTGTGGCTAGCAGTCATGAACAGAAAAGCAGAGAGTATCTTCCAGCACATCCCACACGGGTATACTGATCTTCCCATAGGCCCTCCCATGGCCCTCAAAGGCATGTGGGACATAGCTGGATGTCCCAGCTGGACATACAGGCTCACTAAGTGATGTGCTGAAAAAACCAAGGATTTTGGCAGGGCCTGCCAGGCTGTGTCAGTGCTTTGGACAGAGCTGCACTTAAGCTGTTCTGAGTCCATGGAGAAGCTCAACTTTCAGACCTGGCCTTGTTGAGAGACCCTCTCTAAAGCACTGTGAAATGTTTAAACTCAGTGGCTTTGGCGCTTGGCTGTTGCCTCCTTGAGCCCATGCTAGCTCCTGCATTGAGGCCAAATGCTTCTTTGTCCTGACGAAAAGTTAGACCCTGTGATGATGCACTTATGAGTACAGGATGAGATACCAACCCCAGCAAGCCCCTCCGTGCCTTTGGCTGCAGATTTTCTCTGTGTTGCCTTCAGACATGAGGCTCCGTCCTTGTGCTGATCCTCTTTCACACTTGGCTAGTTTTGTCCCGCAGCTGAAACACTGGATAAGTAAAATGTGCATTGAGCCTATGTGACAAATAAATGCTTGTCTGCTGGCTCTCAGGAGGTGAAACATGGGGTCAGATACCTTCAACCTCAGCATTGGATAGCGGCTTCTGTTTACCACCTTTTGCCTTTTAACATTACCAGCTGTGGTACAGCCATTAAACCCACAAAAGTGTAAAACCTGGGGCTCCAAAGTCTCTTGCCTAACAGAGCCTCTGAAAAGTGAGGTATGAAGGAGCAGGGCCTTTACTGGCTCAAAGGTTGCTGTTGGGGTCTGTTTTAGAAGCAGAGAATTCATGCCAGCTCTGGCACCACCACCTCCTTCCAGCCCCAGGCATCAAGCTGGGCTATTCTACAATGGTACCAGCTTTGTACTGGTAGGGAGCAGGCAAGGGGCATGCAGGAGTTGTAAATGAGCCACTCTTCTTTCCCCTTAGAAGGTCTTCTCTGCCAGGCCTGTGGCAGACATCGCCAGCATGTTCACAGGGCGAGGAGGAACGGCTCAGGGCCGTCTCCTTGCTTCTGCAGCTGCTGCTGTTTATGAGCTGCGAGTGCCACCGTGTGGGCTGTGGGACTTGATCTCCTCACGGTTTGGCTTCAGAGAGAGAGCTCTAGGCTGGGATCCTCCTGTGCCCACTGCTGAGAACTGCACAGGAGCCTGTGCAAAAGGAAGAACTGCCTGGTTCACAGAATCACAGAACATTCATGGCTGGAAATGATCTCTCAGATCACTGAGTCCAACCGAAAAAAAAACCAAACCACACAACCCCTGCCCTCACTAGAGCATGTCCTGGAGCACTACATCTACACATTCCTGTGGTTTTGGGGATTTTTGATTTTTTTCCCCAGTTTTTACCAGCTTGCAATGCTCCTAGTTGCTATAAACTCAGCACTAGAGTTCAGGTCCTATTAGAGCTACTCCCACATCTAACTTTCAACAAGTCTCTAGATATCTTCAACATCTGCTCCCTATAAAGACCATGCTCAGGTCCCTGTTCACGCTGTAGAAGACAGCAAGAAGAGAGGCTCTTTTGTGTGCAAAGCCATGTTTAATGAGAGATGAAAAACATCCAGCAGGATGTTTTCTCCAACAAAACCCCTAGAAAGATGCAGATTCATCTCCTATGCATAGGTATTAGGGGACAGGAGCTGGCATAGGAGAGAGTGTGCTAGAGATGGACTGTGGCAACATCTCCTTCCCTGCCAACATGAGAGGGCACTTTGACTTGCCCCATCTTCCTTCTCTTTTGGGTCAGGAGAAGTGGCACTTCTTCATGGATTCAGTGCCTGTATAACAGGGTGCTTAGGCCTACCAGCAAATTTGGAAAGCTTGCAGACCCACCACTCTTTGTAATGGGTTTTGTCCCCTCCTTTCTGCTATACATAGCTCAGTTCTTCCTGCTGCACACAAAAACAACTCCCCCAGACCTAAGAGGGGAGAGGAAGGGAGGGTGCCTTAACTTCATTTGACTTTGGCTTGTGGTCTAACACCTGCTGTTCTTTTCCATACCCTTCTCTTTCCTGCCACGTGCCCCAGCAGCCCTGCTCCTCTCACCCCTTGGTTTGCGCTCCACTTTCCAGAGGAAGTGGTTTCTGTGGCGGGGTGTAGGGGAGCATCAAAAGGTGGCCCAGATCTCACTCATGGCGTCATGGATATCTGGTGGTTTGTCCTCTTCCTGCCCCACCTGGCCCATGAGGCCCCTTACACATCCTGTCCTACACTGTCATTTCCTGCCTTTGCTTTGCACTGCGGTATTTCTTTCTCAAAATAAACAAGAAAGCACAAAGTGGTGATCTTGGGGGGGGGGGGGGGGGGCACAATTGTGGGGGTGGGAGATTAAAAGACTAATCTATGAAAGTGTCTTTGAACTAGACCTACAGCTTCAGTGTTTTGCAGATCACACGCACTTCAGTCAAAACATCTAACTTCATCTGCACACTCATCTCCTCCCTCAGCAAATCTTATCCTGAAGGTCTTTAGGATGGAAGAGAAAGCCCAGAAGTGTGGAAGCAGAGGCAGCACACTGTCCTTCCTCCTTGACCATGCAGCTAGGAGTGGGTTTGAAGTGCAACATAAAAAATATAAGCTGGATAGTAATGTTTATAAGTGACAGTAAAGGTAAATAAGCATTCAAACCTTTCTTCCACCTCCCTGAGAGTTTCTAGAATGAGGCTAATCAGCTAGAAATCTGTGAAGTGTGACTTGCTTTGGAATTCAGACGTGGTCTAGGCATGTTGCTCCAGCTGTTTCCCTGTGACATTGCAAACATCACCATGAAGGAAATGTAAGCCTCAAGGGCTGCCTGGAGCCTGGTATTTAAGGAGCCCTGGACTTCCTACAGCTGGAGAGAACTGAGAGTGACTGTTGTGCCAAGGGAGAGAGGAGAGAATGAGTCCCTGAACATCTCTACTATAAAATAATCAGGGTAATAGACCCAGAAAGTTTGAAGTTGCTCCTTGGCAGGAGGGGTCAGTAACTCTCTGTGACCCTGTGACAGCCCATCTGCTAAATGTTCATGTAGCAACACCATGGCAGGAGACCAGGGAGGCTGTGTTGTTTTGCTGCTCAGCACTGTCAGATCCTGTGGCAGTGATGCTGGCATGGTCTTCACATGGGGACCCTCTACCTCATGAAGCACCAAGGATTTTGGCTAAAATCCTTGATGCATTTCAAGCATCACCCCTTCCAAAATCAGAGTTCCTTGCCTGGCTGTGAATCCAGCATAGTGAGAAATATCCCATGAGGGGGAATCACCCCAGCAGTCTGGTGAGGCTTTCCCTGCCACTCTGTCTGGGAAATGGTGTGAGACACAAGCAAGGTTCAAGCTTTGCAGGGAGGGTGTGTTTCTTTCAGAGCAGCCATATCTCATTTCTTCCTCCAGAGGAATGTCTGGTGCTCCAGAAGAAGTCAGAGAAATCTATGTCACAAAAGGAGAAAACTTCCTTTCCAGTCTTGCCAGTGACAGACTGAACCTGGAGCCACAGGCCAGTTGGTGTCATTAGCACAAAGCAGGTACCTCATTCTCCAGTGACACTTGGGAGTGGTGGACATTTAGAGGCAGGACGCTTCAGGCTCCTGTGTTCCCCCCAGCAGTAAACATCTGCCTTCAGGAACCTGGACTGCTTAGTAGTCCTCTCACTGTGTCTAAGCCATACTTCACCATTGTCTTCACATAGCAAAGTCTACTCTTGGTGCTCTCCTCCATCCCCCTCCCTCTGAGCCAGCCACACTGTTCTCACCCTGACACAGCCAGGATGTCCTGGAAAGGGACTTTGTGGTTATTCCCACCCCGCACCATGGTGGATCCAGCAGGTCATGACAAGCAGTGCCTGGTGGCCAAGTCAGGCTGGAGAGGAGAGTCACCTCTTCCCTCCTCCACCGCTTTGGGCCAGGCTCATTCCTAAATCTCATCTGAAGCGTAAAAGAAGATCCTCACCTATGGATACAAACAAGTTTCTTATTTTTGTAAGAATTGTTTAATAGCAGCCTAAAGAAATGCCAAGACATCAGTGTGGTTCCAGCGGAGTTCAGGAATGTCACCTGTGCACTGTTTCAGAGACACTGATCTGTACTGGGGGAGCTGTCAGCAAAAAGTCATTTTACATTTATCTTTGACAACCTCTCTCTGCCATGACTGATCAAACCAGCCAAGTTTACTGGTGAGTCCACTTCTGAAGTGGTGTTTTGTTAACATTTGGCTGTTCACCCAGGGACAGGTCAATATTTCAGCATAGTTTTATGCCTGATTATGGAAAAAAATTGGGAAATCTAAGATTGTTAGAACAAGATGAAAAGAACAGAAGTAGTTTGTTTTTTTACTGAATGCACATCTTTGAATTTAACCCAGCTTATGTTAAGGCCAGATAGACTTCAAAAAATACTAGACCCCATTGTTTTGTTCTGTGCTAACAAAGTGTAATAATGAAAATTTCACTGAATTCAGGACTTCTGGGAGACCTAGCAGCGTATCTTTTAAGGAAAAATAGAAACACCCTTCTCTGCTCTAGCAAGAGGTAGCTCTTAAGGTACTCTTAAAATGTTGTGTTGCATAGCTCCCTGAATAAGCCTGTCTTTGCTTTTCAGAGTGTTTCATTTGCAACTGAAGTGGTGTCTGGGAGGGTGCACCCTAAGGTGTGCACACCTGAAAGCTGTAAAAACATGAAAAAACCTCACATTCAAGTGATATTTAGCTTGCAGTTTTCAACAGGGCAGTACTGCCCCAAACACTAATTGTCTGTTGTTTTAACACTGGTAGTGACATTTGGCAATTTATAGTTCTAGCAAACTATGCTTCATGCAAAAAGATACTGTCATGCTGAATGGATTCTGAGGGAGCAGAATGCTGAAAAATTTAAGGTTATTTTTGAGTAGGTTTAGTAACAATGCAAATAAAGCAATTGAGACTGTAACAGCTGGTGTGGTATACAGAAACAGCAAGTGTCAGCCCTTGCCACAGGAATGTCTGTGTTCCCTCTTGCACACATGATCTGGCAAAGAATCTTCAGCAGATTTCTTTTCTTGTGGTATTTCAGGACTGCACCAGCTAGTTACTTTCATTCCTGTAATAAAAATAAAGGTGTGTGACATTGTTATTTGGAATACAGTTGCAGCTACACAATTGCAAAGCTCAAGTGTCTAGGCAAGCCAAAGAGGAGAAAGTGTCAAAAATATCAGGTTTGAGGTCTTATTAAGCATGAAACTTTCTCAGCTGGAGACTGGTAAGGGGATGAATCTGCTGGATCAATACAGACAAGGGAAGGGGTGGATGTAGAAGCAGAAGGGACAGATGTCTAGAGACAAGAAAAAAGCTAAAGCTGCATGTTCATAAGGAAAAGTAAATAGACTTTAGGGGTGGGTGAAAGCAATGGCATGGCCAAAGGTTTGTAGGGATTTTACTGTTGGTAAAAAAAGGTGTATGAATAAACTGGATAAACAGTTATTACTGAGAGAAAGAACATTCAGAGCTAGTTAACTGTCCCAGATGTTTTGCATCAGAGGTCTTACCACCAACCCCCCACCCCCCCNTTAAAAATTACTCCTTTCATCAAAACTATTTTCAGGCCCAGCTGTGACAAAGACAGCATGTTCAGGTTTTCATCTGTAAAAGGAACAGAAAATGGAAGTCACAAAAGCACTGGGACATCCTCCCTTCCATCTCTCCCAGCTGGTGTTTCAAGGGGTAAGTTTTCATTCAATAACCACTTAATTATCCAAGTCTGCCAGCCACCTGGGTACAGTGTATTTTCAGCTCAGGATGCTGGAGGCTTCCTTCCCTCTCCCTAAAATTTTTAAGATGAGCAGAGGGAAAACAAGTTATATTTTATTCAAAGAACACAAAGTCTTTTTGGACTTCCTGTTAATGTTAAGTTACAAAGCCATTTTTGTTTGAAAATACACTGATCTATACTGGGCAAGCAGGGAGCTGTCCCCAGAAAAGTCATTTTCTGTTTATCTTTGAAAACCTTGCTCTGCCACGACTGATCAAACCAGCCAAGTTTACTGAGGATTGTTTTTCTGAAGTGTTGTTTTGGTAACACTTGGCTGACTGGTTTCTTTTCAGCAAGCTGCATTTTTATGAAAGCACAGCTGCTCTGCAAGCAGGGCAAGTGCAGGGGCAGGCTCAGCACCTCTGAGCTACCATGAGCAGAAATTGCCTGGGCTCTAGCCCTGGCTGGTGCACAGCCATGAGCTGGAGCAAAGCTTGCTCAGATGCATCTTATCTTTAGTGCAATCCTGCTTCTGAGCACACACTGCAGAAAGCACCTGCTTATCTTCTGGTTTGTGCAGCCAAAAATAAGAGCAACTCCCTTGAAGTCTGAAATGCAGACAGACATCCAGTAAGGCTGACTCATATCAGCACCTTTAATCATTAGCTGATGGGGAGGAGTTGTTTGGCTAGTCCTAGCAAAAGCATGTAGTCACATAAAATTGCCAGCTCAGATCTGGAAGACTACATTAACCCCAAAAATTCCAGCCTTGATATTTAAAGCATGCTGGAAATTTTTTGCTCTAACAGGAATTCTGTGAACAGGGAACATGAGCAAAAAAACTTGGGAGACAGTTCCTTTGGTTAGACAAAGCTTTACTCCTAAAATCCTGGCTGGATGGTCACATCCAGAGGGTAGTGGTCAATGGCTCGATGTCCAGCTGGAGATCAGTGCCAAGTGGTGTCCCTCAGGGCTCTGTGCTGGGGCCTGCACTGTTTAATATTTTTATAAACGATATGGCCAGCAGCATTGAGTGCACCAGCAGCAAGTGTGCAGATGACACCAAGCTATGGGGTGCTGCTGATAAGCTGGAGGGGTGGGATGTCATCCAGAAGGACCTGGACAAGC
>VWZO01013493.1:9363-24152 GCA_013396975.1 Bucco capensis
TGTCATCTGCAAACTTGCTGATGGTGCACTCAATGCAGCTGTTGATATTGTTTATAAAAATATTAAACAGTACAGGCCCCAGTACGGAGCCCTGAGGGACACCACTTGTCACTGATCTCCAGCTGGACTTCGAGCCATTGACCACTACCCTCTGGATGCAGTCAGCCAGCCAGTTCCTTATCCACTGAACAGTCCACCCATCAAATCCTTAGCTGTCTATCTTAGCCAATAGAGTGTTGTGGGAGACTGTGTGAAAGGCCTTGCAGAAGTCCAGATAGATCACATCCACAGTTTGTCCCTTGTCCACTGAGGTAGTCACACTATCGTAGAAAGCCACTAGGTTTTTCAGACAGGATCTACCCTTAGTGAAGCCATGCTGACTGTCTCTGATCACCTCCTTTTCCTCCATGTGCCTTATCAGACCTTCTAGGAGAATCTGCTACTTTGATGTAGCTGGGGTTTTTTCCATGTTTGCCATCCTAATACATATTTAAATATAAGTGCTTTTGGTTTGGTTCATAAAGGCTTTCTCTGTTGAAATCCCATTAGGTAACACAGCTATTAGGCAAGATAGAGACTTCCAACTCTGATCTAAGCTTGAATTTAAAGATGGTCCAGGGAGATCGTCAACATGAACTGCAGCTTCTGGATTTCAAGTAGGTGATGGAGGGTTTTTCATTATGATAATTCACCCTGAATACTTTAGTGTGATGAACAGGTTACTGTGAAGCAGCAAAACAAACCTCTTAATTAACATCCATGCAAAACACTGAGAGAAGGTTAATGAAGATGTGTGCCATAAAATAATGAAAGTACAAAATAAAAATATATTGCCTTGAAAGGTTAAGATGAGGCACTAAATGCCACCCTGTAAGAAGGAAGGTATGAAGCTAGTTAACCTTCCATACTGAAAAGGCAGGCACCAAATACAAAGAGTCCATTTGCCATGATAATTTGAGTTAATTTGTGATTTGCCTAATTTGCAAAACAAGAAATTTTCTTTATGCTCTTGCAGTCTCTGCCCATTTCTGAAGCAGATACCCAGGACAGGGATGCTGCTGCTGAAGAATAAAGGTCATGAGGCAAAGGCAGTTGCACAGCCTCATGTGTCCACAGATTTGTGATTTATTTTCCTTCTTTCTAATCTACTATATTTTTCATATTCTAGCTACAGAAGTATTTTTAGGGTGCCATTTTAATCCTGATCAGTTTAGGAAAGAAGGGAGCTCTGCGGAAGGATGCAAAAAACAAAAGTGTCTGGCACCTCCATTCAGAACAATGCAAAACACCCCAGCACTGAACAGAAAAATCAGCATAAATAACTGTAAATCTAATTGGAATAATTCTGCAATAACGATATTTCAAAGGCAATAGTTCTGCTCCTTAAAATGGTGAAGTATTTGAGTAAAGATTGTTTAATTAAGTTTTTACCTGAATTGCATTCAGAAGTAAAAAAGAGATAGAGCTTTAAACAGAAGAAAGTTCTCATCAGGAGAACAGAAAAAGGAATGGGAATGAATAGGGAAATAACAGCTAAAATTGGCAATGAATTAAAAGTGAGGAAAGACAGAGAGAAATAGGGAGACAGAGAGCAGTGACCGATAGAGACCAAGACAGTGTGAAACGAGCAAGAAATGAAACCATAATGAGGGAAGAAAAAAAACCACACCAGAATTGGAAAACTGAAACAAAGTTAATGCTGAGTTTCTCAGAAATTAATGAGTGCTGACTGAAATTGTCATCAAAAATAGGAAAGCTTGGAAAAAGGTGGCTTCAAGACACTGAGATGTGTTGGTATTGTGTATTTAACATAAAATCCCAAATATCTCTGTGTTAAATGCTAAGGTTTTCTTCCAGTTAATATAAAATTCAATTAAAACAGCATGCCTTTTGGGGAATGTCTGTCTCCTTCTGCTAGATTTATGCATTCTTTTTATAGAGCTGAAATAAAATTTAACTTCTGGAACAGACTGGAGCTTCCACATAACACTTGGCATGTTTAAATCAGTTTAAAAGCCCAGAGATACTTCTTGGGTTGACATGCAGCTGTCTGGGACCCAGTCATCTCTGAGTGTGGGCTGGTACTTGTATTGGAATAGTATAACCCAATGCTGTTACTGAAAATCAGACGATTTTTCAGCTTGCTCCGAAATTTGGCCTTTCACAGAAGGAAGGATATTTATCTCAATGTCAGTGAAGCTGAAACAGCTTCATTCAACTGCACAAAATCAATCCAATTGCCAATAGATTTATTTTCACGTCTGAAATATTATTGTAGCACTATTGGAGTGTGCTTTTATTAAACATGCACAAGTATCCCCTTATTAATATTTCAGGGCTTTGCTGAACCAAAGATTATGGCAAATCCCCTGCCTCTGGATCCTTATTTCTACTGGATGTATTTTTGAAAGCTCCATAAAGGAGGGATGCCAACTGAAGAAAGTTTAAGATAAATAAAAACAATTTTAAACCCCCACTATATTACTGTTTTATTACTGATCATACTGTCACTATATAAAATAATATTGTTAATATTAATAATAATCTTTTTTTAATCACCATCTTATCACTGTCAAGTGTGTCCCTCAAGATGGGTCCTGGACACCTTTACCCTTCTCAGCAGAGCCACATTTTAGCTGTGTTTTGCATCCCAAAGAAACCGTTGGGATCATTTGGTCTGAACCACATGGGCTGTGCAACCTCACAGAACTGCTAGTGTGGCTCATGGCAACTGTTTCCAGTATTTGTTAAATAGCCTATTATAACATCAATTGTTTCTGTAGTTCTCCCCCTTCTCCCAAAGGCAGACTTTGCCAAATCTTTTCTAAGTTGCCTAAACACAGTCTCAGGTAACTAATTTTTTGGTTTAAATGTTTCCTTCTCCCTTTCCCAGCTTTGGAGAAATTGAAGCAAAATCTAATGCCAGCTGCCAAACAAAGTCTGGGTTTGAGCCTTTGAATAAAGCTGACCATCAGTTTTGTTATGCATGGTTAATTCATCTTCACCCATTATCATGGGTTAGAGGCTGGGGCAACCCCTAACCAGTCACAGACACTTTCTATTACCTCCCTTCCGCCCCTCACCCTGGGAAAGAGAAATAATAAAGACTGAGAGACCTGTGGATTAGAAAGTAAAACCAAAACTATTTTAATAAAAATAAATAATAGAATAGTAGAATAAAATATAGACAAATATTTATAGATATTTACAAAGCTAATATTGAGTCCAAACCCCTCTCCATTTAGTAATCACCACTGGTGCTGAGTAGGCCTAGCAGCAGGGGTAAGCTGGATTCTGAAACCCTTCGTTGGGTTTGATGAGACAACAGACAAAGTCTTTCTCAGATGCTGGTAGGGAAGGAGGAGAAGCAGGAAATTGTCCCTTAGCCTTATACTGAATATGACATGTATGGTATAGAATACCTAGTTCGCCAGTTTAGTGTCACCTCAACTGTCCACTCCTCTCTGAGGTGTGCACCCCACACACTGGGACACTAGTTAGCAGTGACCTTGGTTTGCATAGCAGTCCTCAGCTGTAATTCCAAAACATTTAAGTCTCACCACTGTCAGAAGCAGGCTTTTGTCTGGGAATATATGTTGTAAGCTCAAAAGGTACAGCTAATTCTAATTCTTTAACTGAAAAGTAAAATTGCTGAAGAGAATTGTTCTGTTTTTACTCAAACCAGGACACCTATTAAATGATATTCCCCAAATCTTTCAATAATCTTAACACAAACAACGTGATACCTTTGTTACGTGCCTTATGAATTAAAATCTTCTGGGTTTATATATACCTATTTTATGACTGCATTCTATATATATTCCATGATTCTGTATTAAAATCTATACAAATCATGAATATGTGGAAATAATCACATGATGGATTGGTCTGAAGAGGTAGTGATCCTGTAATTTTATGTTGTGGTGGGCAAGAAGAGCTGTAACTCTTTTAATGACCAGCCTCTTCATTCATTCATTCTCAGGTATGAAGATCCTGTGCTTATGGACAATCACCTTAGGGTGGGCAGTGGTGGCTTTCACAGAGTGCTGTCGCCATCTGCCATCTGTACCTGACCTTCCCAGAAGAGGGTTTAGATGGTGATTCCTATTATTCCAGTCAGATTGTTCACTGTTAGGTCTGAGTAAAGCTCTTTACGCCTCCTCTTGTCCACTACTCAGTTTGGATACTGGTCTGTATCATAGAATCAGGGAATCCTAGAATCGCTTTTGTTGGAAAAGACAGTTAAGGTCTTCAAGTCCAACCCTTAGCCAAGCAGTGGCGGGTCACCACCAAATCATATCTGTCAGTATCATATCTACATGTCTTTTAAATCCCTCCAGGGATGGTGACTCTACCACTGCCCCCGGCAGCCTGGTCTGGGCCTTGACAACCCTTTCCAGGAAGCCATTTTTCATAAGTAGATTATCACAGTGTTATTTCATGTCCTCATGAACAAAGACTAGTGCTCCAGGAGGCAAACTGGGTGCGTGTTCACACATGCACAGTCAGACTGAAAACAAGAAGCTCAATACTGCATGTTTCTATTCTTGAAAAATAAAATCTTCAAACTACTAAAATATTACATTTTTAAATGTACTGCATTTAGTACTGCATTACTAAAATGATTGATAGTGATAAATTGACCTAACAGGCTGCTTATGTAGAACATCATAGAATGGTTTGGGCTGAAAGGGACCTGAAAGATCATCTAGTTTCAAGCCCTCTGCCATGGTCGGGGCATCTCTTCAAATGACACTGTCTATAGGCAATGGCAATAACATATCATTTACAGATCTCTGAGTTTGCTATTACTACTTTTTTTTAAACCACATTTGCAGTTACTGCTGATGGTAATTATCACTTCATTAGACTGATACAGAGCCATTTTGAATCACTCATATGAAAAACACTTCAGCAGCCATTTGAAAAGCCATTGAAATTAAATATTATAAGTGCTGTAAGCATGAAATCTTGTTACAAAATCCTGTTCCTTACCTGCTGTTTTGTATCCTAACTGAGGCACGAACAAAACGATCACTGTTTGCATGCAAATATGTTAGAAATCAACACAATTACACCAAAAATTTTCATGGCACTCTTCCACTCAGGTCATATGGATAAGGGTGATAATTTATACAAACAACATGGACCCAAGTAGGACTTGGGGGTGCTGGTGGACAAGAAACTGGACATGAGCAAACAGTGCACACTGGCAGCCCAGAAGGCCACCACATCCTGGGCTGCATCAAAAGAAGCGTGGCCAGCAGATCCGGAGAGGTGATTCTTCCGCTTTACTCTGCTCTGGTGAGACCTCATCTGAAATACTGTGTCCNTTGTCATGGTTCATTTTGTACATTAACTTCATTTGCAGACCACAAGTGAAATTGCTGCTCTCCTGACTCACAGCAATGCAATTGTTCAATGGGGTAGTGAGTATCTTCATCCTCTTCCAACAGAGTTAATTCAAATGGGAAACTAACATTTTTCAGCCCTCAGATATTTTCCTGAAGTAGATCATATTTTGACATGTAGGTACAACCTTCAAGGTAGGGACTAATAAAATAGTTGAGTTTAAGGCTTAATTAGGAATTTGTTGGGTAATTTAAAAAATTTACTCAAGTGACTCAAGACTCCTCCATAACACTGACTAATGCTTAGTCTTGTTGCTAAAAATAATCATTTTAGGTTAACAACTACTCTAAGTGACTTCAGGGAGCAGATACAGGCTCATCAAAAGTGGACAAAAGAGCAGTTGATACAGTCTGAAAAAGATCAAGCCCAGCATAGACGTCAGCTGCTTGACTTGGTGAAGGAAAGACTGGTAAGGCTTTCCAGGATGGCAGTGGGGTGGCCTCCAGTCCTCCCAGGAGCGGGTGTGAGAAGCACCACTCCCATCATCTTGATCCCAGGGGGTACCAAATTATGCACACAAAACACAAGATCTAACATAAATTCAGGTGCCTGAAGACATGGCCAGCAAAAGGGAAATCAGGTAATCACAGATCAACTTACTGTGGAACGGATATCTGGAAGTTATGAGGTTCAGTCTCTCAGACAGGGACAAAAGCAAAGTCAGGGCTCAGGTCTCATCCAAGTGATTTTTATTTCCAAGGATGGAGATAATGCTCCAGGCATCCTGGGAAATAAAGTCTTCCCTGATCATGGCACCACTTCACATCTGTGGTATCCCATTGCACCTGATGATGGCATTCTCCTGTGCCAAGTTGAGCACTGGTGCCGCCACTGACCACCACCTGATTTCATTCATTGACAAGCTCAGGAAAGGAAGGGATAGTCTGCCTGAATTCTGCCTGCTTTCACACACAGACAAACCCTCACCACCCTGTGCAGCCAGTAGATTAAAACTTCTAGATGTTTCTGTTCCACAGCAGCAGTTAGTGCTTGGCACAGGACCAAAGCCTCTTAATTAATTTCTTCACAGCTTTTCCTCTTTTGCTGTGTGCACTTTATTCCACTTCAGAGTTCAGAGGCGATCAGAACATGATCACCATGTCTTACTACCGGGATGAAGGCTGTTGATCAAAGATCAGTTTCAGAACTGCTTAGAACTCATCTTTAATCTCCATTTACTCTGTGTGATTGTGATCTCTCGTACTTAATGCATGCAACACTAAGGGTACCCAGGAAGACATTAAAACATTTCTGACTTGTCAGCTGCTATCTCAAAGCTACCATTTGAATTCCCTTCCTCCACTAATAGCTCTTGTAATTATTTTGCAGAAAACACACCAATAGATGTGGTTACTCTCCCCTAAGGGAGACTCCTGTGCCAAAAATTATGTTATTACCAGGAGTTAAAGCTCATAAAGCTACCCTTAAATAGGTTGAATCCCACAGAATCCCAGCATGTTGAAGGTTGAAATGACCTCTGGAGATCATCTAGGCCAAGCTCCCTGCTAAAGCAAGGTCATCCACAGCAGGTTGCCCAGGATCACCTCCAGGTGGGGTTGGAATCTCTCCAGAGGAGAAGACTCCACAACCTCTCTGGGCAGCCTGGGCCAGTGTTCTGCCACACTCACAGCAAAAACATTTTTCCTAATGTATAAGGAATGCATTTGTTTTTCTGTGGTCTCTCACAAAGGCACCCATGGTAGTTCTCCTCTGGGTGTCATCTCAGTGGAAACACAGCTCAGCCCCTGGGAGCTGAAGGAAACCTCAGAATGAGTGCTGAGGAAAAGCAGTTGGAGATGAGCTTCAACTTGTGAGGAGGAGACTTATCCCAGCCTGTGGCAGCAGTCCAGTTCATGTATTTTCATCAGGCTGAGAGGACATACGATCTGCATGCAGCCAGGGTTGGATGGACCAGAGGTCTGATGGGTCTGGCAAGCTACATGCTGGTGATGGACCCGTTTTGGGAGTGTAGAGCAGCAGCTCTATTGTTCCCAGGGCTGACTCACTCCATCAGCCACCTGCACTGTGGAGCAGTGTTTGTAAGCTCAGAGTGTGTTCCTTCACCACACTAAACTCTGTTTAGGTTCAGACAGCTCCACCAGGTTTGCAAACATCTTCCTCAGGAGGCAGATTCATTGCCTGGGGCCCATATGACTACCTTGGGCTGCAAGGGCTAAAGGAAGTTGGAGGATTTTGACCATACTAACCAAATTTGGAGTTGACCAGTGAACTCTGTGAAGTTTGAAAATCAAGGAAGGGGTAGGCAGCTGCACAACTCAGGTTTGAGCATGCCTTTGAAGAGAGGGACTTGCTTTCAAGAGCTTTGCAGAGGTCCAAAGGGAGAGGACGACTTGCTACCCCTTAGTTAGGCAGCTCTTACATGGCTCAGTCTCCTTATCCATACCAGTAGCTGGCCTGGCTTTACACCACAGCATTGCACTTTTTAGATCAGAAAGCTTGGGCTTGAGTTGCATGCATGAAATCAACATGACACAGGTTGAGTTTTCAGTCTCACATCACTGATTGCACAATCACTGATTTAAATGAATAAATAATACAATGTTAATCAAAAAAGCACCTTTGTTCTGGCCCAGCCCCAAATTCAAAATTTAATTCATTTACTGAGGAAAAGAGGATTGACACATCCTCCAGGGTACCAGATCCCACCTGCATTTACTCTTTCCCATCATGCATAGAATTAGGAAGACCAGCTGATCTCATGGTTGTCAGGAGGTGGGTTAATGTGGTAATAAGTAAAATGTCTTACTACAAACCTGTGTTACGTTTTTAAAGGAAAGGGCAGAAAAAAGAGTAGAAGACAAGCTCCTACTTCTGTCACTAAAGCTAGAACGAATGGATAAACCACAGAAGTATGAAGAGCAGTTGAACCAGATGAGAAGTGATGAAAAAAACCTGCATGCAAGAATCACCAGATTTGAAAGACAGATCTGGAAGGAGGTTAAGGATATCCAAAATGAATACAGATCAGGTGAGGACAGGCTTTCATGCAATTCATTTCTAAAATACTTTTCTATAGTAACTTTCTGCTCCAGAAAATACTTTCCAGAAGGCATAAAGACATGAAAATGATTATTTCTCCCTCCCACATCCCATATACAGAGGTGTGTGGGTTGGTTTGCTTGTCTTTGTAAACAGACAACTTGATATTTGTACACAGGTTGCTTTCTCTTCCTGGGTCTCAAGAAAAGATGTTTTAAAGGCAATTTCGTGAACTGTTTTCCAGATATTTTAGAGCACCTATTTCTTCTGTTCTTAAGGTACTTAACCTTTGTTGGGAGGCACAAGTCATTTGCTTTTTTTGCACAGCTGCTGTTGCCAAGATTGTGTTGGATGGCTTTGTAGGGTTTCCATCCTTTACTCCCCATTCTCAACAAACAGTAGCTGAAGAGAGATGTACTGGGATGAGTTTAAGCTAGCCAACACAGATCTTGCACTGTACAATTGAGGAGGGAAGAAGGTAGATAACACTGTTGAGTATACAGCAGCTCGTTCTTATGCGGACTGTCAGAATCATAGGATCATGTATGTGGGAATAGACTTGTCAGGTCATCAAGTTCAGCCATTAGCCTAACACTGTTAAGTCACCATGAAGCCATGTCCCTCAGCACCACTTCTACACGTCTTTTAAACCCCTCCAGGGATGGTGACTCCATCACTGCCCTGGGCAGCCTGTGCCAGGGATTGAGAACCATTTCAGTGAAGAAATTTTTCCTCGTGTCCAACCTGAATATGCCCTGGCACAACTTAAGACCGTTTTCTCTTGTCCTATCACTTATTCCTTGGAGAAGAGACCAACATCTACCTTGCTATAACCTTCTTTCAGAGAGTTGTAGAGAACAAGTCTCTCCTGGGCCTCCTTTTCTCCAGACTAAACAACCCCAGTTTCCTCAGCTGCTCCTCACTAGTGCTGATCCAAGAAGCCAGGATGCTGTTGGCCCTCTTGGCCACCTGGGCACACTGCTGCTTCATCTTTAGCTGCTGCTGACCAACCACCTCCAGGAGCTTTTCCAGTAGGCATCTCTCCAGCCACTTTGCCCCAAGCCTGAATCATTAATGGGATTGTTTTGATCCAAGTGCAGGACATGGCACTTGGCCTTGTTGAACCTCATCCTGTTGGCCCTGGTTCATCCATCCAGCCTGGCCAGTTTCCTCTGTAGAGCCTCCTATTGTCAAGCAGTCATTTTCATGTCATCCAAATTGCCCTCTGCAAACTTATTAAGGGTGCCCTTGATCCTCTTGTCCAGATCATTGATAAAAGATATTAAAGCCAACTGGCCCAGTACTTAGCTCTGGGGAGCATCAGTTATGAATCTCACAGAGCATGAACTACTTAACCAATCCAAGATAGTTCTGGCTCTTTCAACAGCAATTAGAAAAGCTTTCACCTGGCACTAACCATATGACCTTCACAAGGAAGGTTCTGCCCACTGTCACTCAAACTTGATCTATTCTAACACCCTCCATTTGCTGCTGGTCATGGAAACACAGGGGACCCATCAGTTTATCAAAAAAATCACTCAGCTATCTTTCCAAGGGAACAGATGGCTGAAAATCATTGCACAACGGCTTCACATCTTACATGTGAAGCATGTACATCTTACATCACTTGGAACTCAGGCATCTGGTTCTCATCTTCCAAGCTGTCTGTGATAAAGGACCCCAGCTTTTTACTTCAGCTCCAACTCCTTCATCATCTGCAACCCACCTACACATCCTGCTCCAAGTCTGTAGCAAATCTAGCTCTAAATTTGGTAAGGTGTCTGTGCTTGACACAGGAAGGCTTGGCTGCCTGCAAGACAATTTGAGTGAGCTCAAGACAGCATCTCAAAGAAAACTGTAACTAAGAAATTTCAGAATAAAAGATTCCAGTGCTGAAAGGAGAGAGTTAACTTCAAATTCCTGTCTGCAGAAATTAATGATGGAAGAGATCTGTTTATACCAAATTTTGGCCATTCTTGTGTTCAAACGCAAGTCCAAGAGTTGTTCTTTCCCATGGGAGGGGCCTGACCCTCAAAAAGGAGGGAGAGGACACTGAAAAGGTAAGGAGCAGCGTGAAGGGCACAGAAGCAGCCTCTAGACTTCCTCAGCAGCTGTTCATATTTCAGTGCAGAATGGCATCATGGAAATCAGAGACATGTCTGGAATTTATAAAACTCTAAGCAATCTGCACTGGTTTGGTTGAACATTATCTGGACTGCAACAGTGACAAAACTAATCAATACTACACAACTGTTCCAAAAGAAAAACATTTAATCAGCTGCCATGTTACAATAAGGAAAAAAAAAAAATCAAAGAAAGAGAATTAATTTTAATCCACTCATGCTGCTTGCTGCTAGTAGATTAACACCTACATGAGATGCTGGACAAATGAAAAGAACTAGTAGATTGTAATTTGAAAGTTTTTGCCCTCTCCAAACAGTTGGGTACAGTTAGACTTTTCTAGTCTTTATTGATGATATTGGACTTTTTCAGTTATAAAAAGGAGCATCAGGTGCTCTGGAGCTATGTTTGGGAAAAAAAAGTCTCTCTGAACATTTCCATCTTTCTTTTTATACACCTTTATATATACACAACCACTTGGCTGGTGAAGCTGAGCTCCCATTCTCCCAGAAGCACGACAGAACAGTGTCCATCTCATGCAAAGTGTCATTCTTATTTACTACAACTCTGGGAGATCCAAGGCACAAATACTGCTACCTGTTAGGCAGACTGCAGAGCAAGAGTGTCAGTATCTGATGGGAACACAGAGTCTTTGGTTCAAAATTAGTAAAAAAAAAATCCAAACAAAACTCCCTAAAGGTCAATGAAAGAGCAAAATGCTTCAAGGCTAACTATACCTTTGGATTTACAGATAGACATAGGATATCAGCACACGGAGAAATACACAAGCTACAAGCTGGAGAAGTGGGCAAATGTGAATCTCATGAGGTTCAGCAATGTCAAGTGCAAGGTCCTGCACCTGTGTCAGGGCAACCCTAAGTATCAACACAGGCTTTGGGATAAAGGGATGGAGAGCAGCTCTGTGGAGGACTTGGGGCATATGGGAGGTGAAGGGCTGGACACAAGCTGGCTGTGTGCTCTCACAGCCCAGAAGACCTCACATGCAGTGCTAGGTCCAGCTCTGGACTCCTCAGCACAGGAGAGACATGGCCCTGTTGGTGTGGCTCTGGAGGTGGGCTATAAAAGTCACCCAAGGGCTGGAACCACTCTGCTGTGAGGACAGACTAAGACAATTGGGGTTGTTCAGTCCAGAGAAGACTCCAGGGAGACCTTACTGCAGCCTTTCAGTATTTAAAGGGCCTATCAGAAAGACTTTTTAGCAGGGCCTGTTGTGAGAGGGTAAATGGTGATGGTTTTAAACTAAAATAGGAAGATTGAGACCAAACAGAAGGAGGAAATATTTTATACTGAGGTTGGTGACGCACTGGCCTAGGTTGCCCAGGAGGTGGTAGATGCCCCATTCCTGGGAACATTCCAGGTCAGGTTGTCTGGGGCTCTGAATAAGCTGATCTATTTGAAGGTGTACCTGCTGACTGCAGAGAGGCTGGATAAGATGGCCTTTGTAGGTCCTTTCCAACATAAACCATTCTGTGATTCTATGAAATAGATTGGATTTGATGTGCTCTGTATTAAATGCAGGTCAGAAAACTTTGCAAAGAAAAATAAGAGTCTTTCAGTGCCTTGAGAGCAATCACTGTTTAACTAATTGTTCCTACTGTTTGACCAGGATTTCGATCCATTCATGAGTCTCTGGAGCTGCTCAAACTGATACAGAACACCAAGCTGAAACTTGAAAAAAAGAAAATTCAGAAAGACGTGAAAAAGATACAAAGAATGTGACCTTCCAGAAGACTGAGCACTAAGAGCAAGACTTGTCCACTCTCACAGGTGCTCTCTCCAGTGAAAAACTGCACTGAGCTAAAGAAGTAGTCTCCAGACATAGTTGCTTGTGTTTTCCATGTCCCTGTAGGGGAATGTAGGAGAAGCCAGACCTGTGCAGTGTGAGGGTTGAAACTAATGCAGTCAGTAGGGAATGCCACTCCATCAATTAATGATGTTGCTCCTGCAAGCAGAAATTTTGGTACATTTAAACCTTCTGCTGTGAGTGAAACAGCCTAGAATTCACTCACATCTTGTAGAAGACAAATAACAGAAATCTTATTGTAGATGACCTGTCTGCATTTTGTTTGTGGGCAGCTCTTTAGAGCTGAAGCCCATGAGAATGACTCCCAGCCTCACACCTGTTTTCAGATCAGTTCTGTGGTTGTCAGACGTCCTACAAGCAGCAGGAAACCAGTGATACTGAAATCCCAACAACATGCAGCAATGTTTGATTTACTCTAAATTAACATTTTGGTCTTGCTCTATGTTCCATGTATTACAGGGATCTCTGTCTTCACTGTAGACTTAAAGTCCACTAGTACAGTCCTAGCAAGAGGTTTGGGGTTGAGGGTACCTCCCAGACTGTCTTTCTTTAGCTCCTTCTAGGCACTCTTCCCATTTTTTGCCCATGAACCCGGCTGCCAGTGAGGCAGGAGTTAGTATGGCTCAGTGTACCTGCCACCTTACCAAGTAGAACTGGACGCTGTGGTTCTCAGTATACTGAGGAACACCACAAAGGTGAAATACATTCTAGAAGGCCATACTGTCAAGAAAAAAACCACAAAAAACCAACAGACAAACCTTCAAGGTCTAACCCTGGTGATAAAAAAGGACAGAATTATTGCTGCACATTTCCTGTCTGTCTCTTTCTCCACCTACCTAGCCATCCATTCACCCACTCATCCGTCTTTCCCTCCATCTATTCTTTCACAGTATGGCATGATCCAGTGTTGGATAACAAGCCCAGATCTGTGTGATTACAGTAGAGGGGTTTGAGGACCTAATTATAAATTCAGATCACACATGAATATATATATTTAAAGTTGCTATTGTTTGAGAAACTTCACTGGAAAAATGAAGTCCATCAAACAACAGTGATAAATAACTCAAACTGAGTTATCTCTGTATTTATCACTCCACACTGCAACCAAACTCAAAATGATCCCTTTCTCCCCTGAGAGCACTAAATCTTATTTAACTGCTAGCTGTTTGATTAAGTCAGTAGAAAGGAAATTAACTGGAAGAGAAAGCAAGCAAAACTCTAGACATCCAGAACAATATTCAACCAGGGTGCAGGATTAGGGACGTATTTTTCCTTCCAAAGTTGCATTAGTGCAGCACTTACAATAGTTCTCAAGTGTTTTACATCTATGAATGCAAAAAATAATTTTTTAAAACTATAAAAGGTATAAAAGAGAAGTACAAGGGTGAGAGAAGTGTGTGTCTGTGTTTTGTTAAACTCTAAGATTAGGAAGACTAAATTAATGCAAATCTGCATTGGTGCTTTGTGATACCATTTTGAGAGAAGCTCAGAAGTTTGAGTAGAAATCTCATTCAGCAGTTTTGGAGAAATACAGAGAATGTGATGAATATGCATGATTCAAATAAATAAATAAATAAAATTCTCAGAAGCAAGCCATTGTCTCATGAGTATACAAAAGGAACTGGAAGAAGCATATGAAAATCCTTCATATCTGAACTAGTGAAAAGTTCTGTTGAAATTCATTAGGTCTCATTCTATTAGGCCTTCAGCATAAGCTAACATAATAATAATAATAATAATAACAATGGGGAGTATTTATTTCTTGCCCTTTACAGCAATAGCACCCAAATGTACAACGTCACCTAAGATGCTGCGGGGACTGGAACATCTCTCTGACAAGGAAAGACTCACAGCCCTGGGACTGGTTAGCCTGGAGAAAAGCAGAGCCAGAAAGGATCTTCTCAATGCTTAGAAAATCATCCAAAGGGCATCCGAAGAGGCTGGAGCCAGACACTTTTCAGTGGTTCCCAGTGACAGGACAAGGGGCAATGGGCACAAACTTGAATTCAGCAGGTTCCATCTGAACATGAGGCAAAACTTATTTCCAATGAGGGTGGCAGAGTTCTGGCCCAGGCTGCCCAGAGAGATTGTGGAGTCTCCTCCTCTGGAGAGATTCCAACCCCACCCAGAGGTGATCCGGGGCAACCGGCTGTGGGTGACCCTGCTTTAGCAGGGGGGTTGGACTAGATGATCCAACCCCCACCACGCTGGGATTCTGGGAATCCCAGGCAGTGGAATCCATACACAACACTTTGCTTCCCAGCAATGTGATGTTCCTCTGTGCATTAATTGCATTAGAAAGCTAAGCTCTACCACACTATAAAACAGAGGAATGGCTTCAACTGCATGAATTTACACAGTATTTCAGTATTATAGCAGGACCTTCCAAAAGTTGGACAAGCTGGAACAATCCCCACTATCAATACAGGCT
>VWZO01013494.1:6903-18815 GCA_013396975.1 Bucco capensis
GGCTCTTAAAGGGGCAAGGATCTTAATAGGGCAATAGCTCTTAAAGGGGCAATGGCTCTTAAAAGGGCAAAGCTGTTAATAGGGCAATGGCTCTTAAAGGGGCAAGGCTGTTAATAGGGCAATGGCTTTTAAAGGGGCAATGGCTCCTACTAGGGCAATGGCTCTTAAAGGGGCAAGGCTGTTAATAGGGCAATGGTTCTTAAAGGGGCAATGACTCTTTACAGGGCGATGGCTGTTAAAGGGGCAAAGCTCTTAATAGGGCAATGGCTCTTAAAGGGACAATGGCTCTTAAAGGGGCAATGGCTCTTAAAGGGGCAATGGCTCTTAATAGGGCAATGGCTCTTAATAGGGCAATGGCTCTTAAAGGGACAATGGCTCTTAAAGGGACAAAGCTGTTATTAGGGCAATTGCTCTTAAAGGGGCATTGGCTCCTAATAGGGCAATGGATTTTAAAGAGGCAATAGCTCCTACTAGGGCAATGGCTCTTAAAGAGTCAACGCTCCCTCCTCGTTATGCTCCTGCCCACTGACAGAGTTGGGTTAGTATTGATTTGTTGATTTACTTTGATTTATTGATTGCTTGACTAGATTAGACTAGACTAGACTGTCCTGAGTTGGAAAGGACCCAGCAGGATCATCGAGTCCAACTCCTGTCTCTACACAGGACAACACCCCCAAAAAAAACCCACTGAGTGCCTAAGAGCATTGTTGGGATGCTTCTGGCATTCTCTCAGGCTTGGTGGCATGGCTACTTCCTTAGGGATCCTGCTCCAGTGATAGCCAACCTCCCCCTCCCCTGGCAGCAATCAGGGAGGCACAGCTACTTTCCATGATGCTGGGGGATGCTTTCTGGGTTTTGTGATGCTCGAGGTGGGTGTGAAGAGCATCCCACTGGAATACAGAAGGTACCAGAGGTGAGGGAGGGCCAGCTGGGGATCTGGGTGCAGGTGGCAGCCCTGCTGGGTCATGCCAAGGCCATGAGATCTGCTGGCAGCAGCCTGACGTGTTGATTCAGCAGAGTTTAGCAACATGCCCTCTCTTGTGCAGCTCACCTGGCTTGATGTGTGTACTTAACCTTAAGCACCCATTCAGGCCTGGGGCTGAGCCAGGGGTGTGGATCCTTCCAAGCTACCTGGGAGAAAAGAGAAGCTGCTTCCTCTTCCCAGAAGCAGAGCAAGACTCAGAGTCCTTGGCATCACCTCCCTGAGCCACCTTTCCCCTTTGGCTCTTCATTCCCAGCAGTGATCCAGGCCATCCTGGCTCTCCTAACCCAATCACAGTCACTTCTGGAGTGCTAGGCATCCCTCTGCAGGTGCTTCCTACCTGGCTTTCAAATCTGCCCTTTCCTAGGAGGGAAACTGAGGCACAGAAGTGTGCTGCAGCACTGCTTAGGCCTGGGCTCCAAGGCTGAGTGCTCTGCCCTGCTTTGGACCCAAGGCACATGCAGGACTAGGTTCAGATCCTGGTCAAAGCCAGCACCCCAAAGTTAGCTGTGCCTCAGGGTGCCTGTTACCTTGGAGTGGATCTTTATTTATGAGCTTAATTGGTGGGGTTTTCCCATCCATATTTATATCCCTAGGAGACAGGGAAATGCTCCCCTGGAAAACCAGCCAGGCAGCTGCACACCTGGGCCTCCCCTCCTGAGGGAAACATCTTCTGCTTCCTCCCTCTCCTCCATAAACCAAAGCATCTGCAGCAAAACACAGCAGGCAAGCCCTGGAAGACCCTAAAAGAAGTTCTCCTCCTCCTGGGCTCAGTGGGGCTTGTGTTGTAAGGAAAGGGGTGCTTAGGGACACCCCCCCCCCCCCCCCCCCCCCCCCCCCCCCCTCCAGCAACCTTTCTTTAAAATTTCAAGTAATCAACATTCCACAATCTCATCATATTANTTGTGGGGAGGGTTTGGGTGGGTGCATACTCCTTGGGCATGGCTGGAACACTGGATCCATGCATGGAGGAGGACTGCAGCAAAGCCAGCCCTGCTTCTGCAGGGGGTGGCACTGCCTCAGCAGCATCCTGACAACATGGAGCATCCCACTGGACTGGAACATCTCATCTGCCTTAGGGTATTTCATCCACATCCACCTTGGAGCATCCTGCCTGGCCTGGAGCATCCCATCCACCTCAAAACATCCCATCCACATCCACCTCAGAGCATCCCACTGGCCTCAGAGCATCCCATCCACCTCAAAACATCCCATCCACATCCACCTTGGAGCATCCCACTATCCTTGAGGATCCCATCTGACTTGGAGCATCCCACCCACCTCAGAGCACCCCATCTCCCTTGGCCCTGGAGAATCCTACAGGCTTCATTTCATCTCACTGGCCTTGGAGCATCTCATCCACTTTGAGCATCCCATCTCCATCCACCCAGGAGCATCCCTCTGACCTCAGAGCATCCCAAAAGCCTTGGACCACCCCATCCATCTGGAGCATCCCATCCTTCTCCTGCCTGTGCACATCACTGCCATATTCCCCCCCCCAAGACCTCCTTGCCACCAGCCTCCAATCCATTGCCCAAGCAGGCAGAGGCATCCCTATCCCTCCTCTTCCTGCCAGCCCAGAGCCAGCACCCAAGGGTGCAGGGTGAGGGATATCCCACCCTTCCTACCCACATCCCACAGGGTGCTGGATGGGATGCCTGTGGCTGCTGCAGGTGGGGAAACTGGGAATATTGAGAGGGGGGAAAACTGAGGCTTGTGGCTTCCCTTGGCAGCAAGGTCATGAGGTTGCCCTGGGGTCAGTTTGAGGAGGGGGTGAATGTGGGGGTCCTGGGGTGGGGGCTACAGGCAAGGAGGAAAGGGCTGGTGGATGCATGCGTGTCCTCAAGGGAGGCAAGAGCCACAGCAGGGCTGCTCTGCCTCCTCACTAAAGGCTCAGGTCCACCACCACATGCCTGTAGACCAAGGAGTTGGCCTTGAAGCTGGGAGCCAGCAGGAGCTGCACGTCAGCAGCCGGCACGTAGCGGAAAGCTCGCGGGGCCTGCACTGACAGCTCCTGAAACTTGACAAACTTCTGCTTCTCCTCTTCCCACAGGTACACATGAGTGAAGGAGAAGTCACTGCCCAGGGCCAGGTACTGCCTTGGACCCACAGCAAAGGGTTGCATCACCATGGAGCCACGGGATGGCAAGGTCTGGACCTCCACGAAGCGTTGTCCTTCCCAGCGCATCACCTTGGAGTCCCCGATGTAACGGCTGAGGCACAGGAACTGCTCCCTCTTCACCTTGAAATGCTTCACCATCTGCACATCTAACATCTCCCCTACTTCCCCTTGGGGCACGAATTGCTTCTGAGCCCGGTTCCACTGGTAGATGACAGGAGCTTGGGAGCTGCTGGAGATGATCAGGCGAGGTTTGCCTTCGTTCTCCACGTACTCCACGTCGGTGTCACGGTGCCAGGCGTGGAGAGCTTGGTGGGAGTAGAAACCATTCTGGTTGAGGCGGTAGAGGCTGGTGGAACCTGCCTTGGAGCTGTCAGCAATGACAAAATACCAGTCCCCTTCAATCTGGAAGGCTTCAATGTCGTTGGGCTTGCGAGTTTTCTGGCTGTCAATATCTTGGATCTTGATGAACTTGTCCACTGCTGTGTCCCAGCGATAGATGTAGGAACCACCAAAGAGCTGAGCCACCACCACGTACAGCTGGTTCTGGGCCACGATGGGCTTGCAGTGCACTGCTGAGTGAGCTGCCAGGTAGGATTATATCATGCTGGGACCATGCCCTTCCTGAATCATCCCAAAATAAGGGTGACAACCCAAAAGGAGACACCCCAGGGATGCCTTACCAGGGATGCGGTCGAAGTCCCGGAGCTTGCGTTCCACATAGTCCCACTTGAGGATGGTGCAGCTGCTGGCACCAGGCTGGGCCAGGGCCACGTACAGGTCACTGGCATAGGTGAAGGGCTCAGCTGACACTGACTGGAAGGGTAGCACCTGGTGCACCACAAAATCTGAGGGGACAGGCAAGAGGAAATGACCTCAAGTTGCATCAAAGAAAGTTGAGGTTGGATATTAGGAACAATTCCTTCCCTGATAGAGTGGTTAGACATTCCTAGAATGGTTTGGGTTGGAAGGGAGCTCTGGAGCTCAGCTAGTCCAACCCCCCTGCAGTGGGCAGGGACATCCCCAACTAGAGCAGCTTGCCAAGCCTCACCTGGAATACCTCTAGGGATGGGAACTCAACCACCTCCCTGGGCAACCTGGTCTAGTGTTCCACCACCCTCATGGGGAGGAAATTTTTCCTAACATCCAGCTTAAATCAACTCATCTCCAATTTAAAACCATTTCCCCTTGTTCTTTTCCCTCCAGGCCTTTGCAAACAGGCCCTCTGCAGCCTTCTTGGCCCAGACTGCTTAGGGAGATGGTGCAGTCACCAAAAATCATGTAGAAATGTTATTTAGGAACATGCTTTAGTGGCATGAAGGTGATAGCTTGATAGTTGGACTTGATCTTAGAGATCTTTTCCAACCTTAATGATTCTGTGACAGCCAGCAGGAGGAGGAAAGTGATGGGTCACCATGCTCCCTTACCTGTGGTGATGCACTGGAAGTCACTGAGTGCCAAGTCCCGGATCCGTTGGCCTTCAAACTGCCCAGGACTGCTGCAGAAGATGGCAGGGACTGTGGTGTTAGTGCTCTCCAGCCACTCCACAAGCCACTTGATCTTGCAGTCACATGCCAGCGTGTTACCCCGAAGGTCTCTGTTGAGGATGGAGCTGTGTCACCCCCAGTACCCAACTCAGAGTGAGCAGAGGAACCTCCCCAAACCCTCAGCACCAGGATGTCACCCTTTGCCCAGCCTGGGTGCCACAGTAGCCTTACAGGTCACTCAGGATATCCAGAGGTTTGAAGAGATCCCGTGGCAATGTCTGCAGGTTGTTGTTGGCCAAAGACCTAGGAGACAAGAAGGGAGGTGACATAGCCCTAGTGACAGTGAAGGGACAAATGATCCCAAAGAATGTGGGATCTCTTGGTACTACTCACAGATGAGTTAGAGACTTGAGCCCACGGAATGTAGCCTTTGAGAGTGCCTGGATGTCATTGTTCTCAATGAACCTGGGATGGGAAGAGATGGTGGCACAGCCATCCTGAGGGTCCCAGCCTCTGCTGATACCTCCCCCCCCCCCCCCCAGAGCCACCCCAAGTGCCCATGTCCCAGTCCCCATGCCACATACAGGTACTGGAGATGCGAGAGGCCAGTGAAGGCATTGTCCCCAATCCGAGTGAACTTGTTGGAGTTGAGCAGGCTGCAAAGAGAAGGAAGAGGTGTCAGGATCAGGGTTGGGAAGGATGGACATGGAGGGCAATGGGATGGTTGGGAAGGATGGGCATGAGGGATACAGGGATGGTTGGGAAGGATGGGCATAGGGATAGTTGGGAAGGATGGGCATGAGGGGCCCAAGGATGGTTGGGAAGGATGGGCATGAGGGATGCAGGGATGGTTGGGAAGGATGGGCATAGGGATAGTTGGGAAGGATGGGCATGAGGGCACAGGGATACAGGGCAGGATTGGCATGAGCCCAGGCTTGCCCAGCTGCTGGCATGGCCACGTACAGGAACTGCAGGGAGGGGATGTGGGCGAAGGCTGCCTCCCGGAGCTCAGTGAAGGCTGCATTCACCATGGTCCTGCCAAACCAGACAGAGCTTCAGGCCTAGGTGGGAGAGGGGATGGAGGCAGAGGGGCTCTGCCATCCCCCCTGCCCCTCAGCATCATCCTTCTTGTCACCTAGTTAGTCTTGTGCCAGTCTCTGCTCAGGCCATGGGGACAGAGATGAGATGCCGAGCCCCACAGCAGCTGCCAGGGCTCACATCCACCCCACACACAGCCAGAGCCTGCAGAGTGCATACAGACACACACAGCCAGCCAGACCAGGCTCTGCTGTCCCCCTGTGTCCCACCAGCTGTGTCCCCTTGGAGCTCTGGTGCCCAAGGTCACAGCAGACAGGCTGCAAGCCTTCCTCCATCCCTCACTGATGGATGCCAAGGAGGACACTGCCACCACTGAAGCCCAGCAGGCTACAGGGACCAATCCTGGGGTGTCTCCAGCTCCCTCCTTCCCCCCAAAAAACCCCACATGTACCCATACCCCACACCACCATGCATTTGCCTCCTGCCCCCCCCCCATGCAGCACAAAGAAAGAAGCTGTCCCTGGCACCCCAGGGCAACCCCTGCCAGCCCTGCACCCTAGAGATGTGACCTGCTCCCTGTCTGCATCCTCATCCCCATCCCTGGATACTCACAGTGAGATGATCTCGGGGGGCAAGTTCCTGGGTACAGCTTTGGAGTCCACACAGAAAGCTGTGTCCCTGGTGCAGGAGCAACTTGGGGGGCAAGGAGGTGGCCGAGGGGGACGTCGACCCCCCACAGGCAGCCAAAACCAGGCCAGGGCAAGGAGGAGGAGGAGGAGAGCAGAGAGCTGGCCCCTCAGCATCCTCCTGCCACGCTGCAGCTCCATCACTCTGGCCTAGCCCTGCTCTCTTTCTCTCTCTCTCTCTCTGTCTGCTGGAGCTGATTCCACTCCTGCTGTGCCCAAAGAGCTGCAGCAAAGCCTTTTCCTCTTCTCCTTCCCAGCAGGGAGAGATGTCAGTGTGGAAACGATGGGATGGTGGCAGCAAAGGTGGCTGCTGGTGCCCAAGCAGCTGCTCTGCAGAGCATCATGCTCCTGTGCTGCGGGAAGGAGGGAGGGATGAAGGGAGGGATGAAGGGAGGGATGAAGGGAGGGATGAAGGGAGGGATGCAGCTGAGTGACAGCATGAGCATCCCTGTGCAAGCACGTGGGTGCACCCACCTAGCAGGAGCTAGGTGCTTTTGGGGTGCATTGGAGGGTACCTGCTTGATTGCCACCCTGTTGCTTCTCCTGGGGTGCCTCTTGTTGCAGTGCTGCCCACAGCAGACACTGGGCACTCATCCATGCATCCATCCCGTCCCAGGCACGGTGTTCCCAGCCAACAATGAGCCCAGCCAGCTCCTTCCCTCTGCTGGGGAGGGGCTGGGGAGGCAGCTGCCTGTGCACACTGTAGGAAGCCTTGGAGATGCATGCTAAGGGTGCTGGCTCCTCAGCCAGAGCCCAGGGCTGTGTGCTGAGAGCAGGCACACTCTACCCCCCCCCACACTTTGTTTGCCTTGCCCCCTCCCTTCATGCTGCCAGGAAAGAGCCCTCAGAGCTTTCACATCCCCTCCCTGCCTCCTCTTCAAGCTCAGCAAACAGAGCACAAGTGGCCCTTTGGCAGCTGAGGTGGCCCCAACCTTCTCCCACCCACCCAGGACACTATAAATCCTCCCCAGCTCCAGCTGGCAAAGAGACAGGAGCCACATAATTTGGGAAGGCAAGATGGAGAGCAGCTCCAAAGAGCCCCTGATGGAGGAGGCACCTCCGGTAAGGAGCTGGCGTGGGGCTGAGCAGCACTTGTCTTCTCCAGCCCCACGCTTTGGCAGCTCAGCCTGCTGCTCCTTTTGTGTCCTCCAGAGCTACACAGCTTCCTCTCAGCTGCCCTGCATCCCTCAGCAGCTCAAGTGCTTCCTGATGGGAATGGTGCTGGTGGTTACCCTCCTGGTGGTCATTGTCTCCTTCCTGCTGCTGGGGCTGAGCATCAGCCAGACACACGCGGAGACGGTGAGGCCCCAGCTGCAGGGAGCAAGGAGATGCTTTGCAGGGATGGGGTTTAGACCTTTCCAAAGCTCTCTGACTCCTTCTCTTCTTGGCAGGTCTTGAGAATGACCATCCATGGTCTAGATGGTGAAGGGAATCCCCAGCAGCTCTCCTTGAGCAAGAAGGAAAGGACTGGGACGTTCGCTGTGCGGGATGGGCTCAATGCCTCTGCCCTCGTGCTCTATGACTACAACAAGGTTTAAGTAACTAAAAGGAACTTCCAAGCAGGCTGCAGAGGGTTTGTTTGCAAAGGCCTGGAGGGAAAGGACAAGGGGAAATGGTTTTAAATTGGAGATGAGTTGATTTAGACTGGATGTTAGGAAAAAGTTCCTCCCCACGAGGGTGGTGGAACACTGGCCCAGGTTGCCCAGGGAGGTGGTTGAGTTGCCATCCCTGGAGGCATTGCAGGTGAGGCTTGCCAGGGCTCTGGGCAAGCTGCTCTAGTTGGGGATGTCCCTGCCCACTGCAGGGGGGTTGCACTAGATGAGCTCCAGAGCTCCCTTCCAACCCAAACCACTCTAGGATTCTAAGGTGAGGGAGCCCAAGGTGATGGGGAGCAGAGTGGGGTAGGTGACAGTGACAAGGGACAAGGCTAAGCTGACCCAGGTCTGTCTGCAAACAGCTGCTGGTTGGCTACAGGTCCTGGCGTCACCGTGCCTGCTACATCACTCGCATGGACAAGGACAACATCCCAGGGCTGGATGCCATCACCCAGACCTTCCAGCAGCAGCAGGTGTGTGGAGACAACCCCACTGAGATCACCAGCCCAGCCCCTGTAGCCTAGGGGGGGGTGAATGTGGGGCTGCTGGGCTCATGGAAGGGAGGCTGCCAAGGATGGTAGCCTCTCCATCCTCTCTCCTGCAGGCTGAGGTGAAGGATGCTGAGGGCAAGGCCATGCCTCTGGGTGATCGTTCCATCCTGGGCACCACCATGAACATCCTCTGCAGCACTGTCCCTGTGTACTGGGCCTAGCACTAGCTCTCAGGATGAGGATGTCACTATCTCCATGCTCCCTCTGTTGTCTCCCAGGTGGGATGCCCAAGCATCTTTCCTCCTCCTTGGCCTCATCCCACGTGTGGTCCAGGAGCAGCCACCCCACCACCATGGGCTGCTCCATCCACAGTCACTTGGCTCCGTGGCTTTCCCATTGAATAAACAAGTGGGATTGGCTTTGGGATTCATGCTTCCATCTGCAAAGTAAAGCCTGTGTGACTCTACCTCGGAGTGCTGCTTGTGTTGTTCTCCTCATGCTGGGCAAAGAGCTCTTCCTGGGGTGCTGGGAGAGGGAAGGGATGTGTCCTTATGGGGTCTGGGGTGGGGAGATGCACCTTGAATCCTCTTTGGGGCTCCTCACTCCCAGAAGGACATGGAGGTGCTGGAGTGTGTCCAGAGAAAGGCAAGGAAGCTGGGGAAGGATCTAGAGCACAAGGAGTAGCTGAGAGAGTTTGCACAGAGGAAGGATGAGATGGCAAAGCACCCAGGCAGCCCTGCCATCCCTCTGGGAAAGATCTCCATCCCCATCCCCTCCTTGTGCAAAGAGGGACAGAGGGACTGTGCCACATCCCTGCTGAAAGCCAAGCCTGGGAGTGAGCAGGACATCCACCAAGAGCAGGATCCACTTGCTCCAGCTCCTCTCCATTCCCAACACACCCTTTGTCCTCCAGCAGCTCCAGCATCTCTGCCACACAGCAGCCAGGAGCATCCTTGGAGGAAGCACATCCACTAGGGATTCAGTGGGGTTGGGAGGGAGAAAAGAGAGCCCAGAAGGACCCTCCCAGGGGCACAGCAGCAGCAGGGAACATCAGGGTTATCCCTACAACATCCTGGGACAGGAGGTAGTATGCAACGTGGGGTGCACACCAAGGGGATGGAGCTCAGGAGCTTAGCCCCATGAGTAGGGATGGAGCTCAGCCCCACGAGCAGGGATGGAGCTCAGGAGCTCAGCTCCATGAGCAGGGATGGAGCTCAGCCCCACGAGCAGGGATGGAGCTCAGGAGCTCAGCTCCATGAGCAGGGATGGAGCTCAGCCCCACGAGCAGGGATGGAGCTCAGGAGCTCAGCTCCATGAGCAGGGATGGAGCTCAGCCCCACGAGCAGGGATGGAGCTCAGGAGCTCAGCTCCATGAGCAGGGATGGAGCTCAGCCCCACGAGCAGGGATGGAGCTCAGCTCCACGAGCAGGGATGGACAAAAGCAGCCATGGGCATGTGTAAGGAGCTCATGGAGAAGATCCTGGATGGTGCTCAGAGAGATCCTAGCCTGAGCCAAACCACAGCAGAGCCTGAGGCCCAAGCAAGAGCAAAGCACAGCAGTGTCCCCCTCAAAGCTTGCAGCACCCTCACCTTGAGCAAGTGCTCAGCCCAGCACCTCCCACCCTGAGCATCCTCAGCACCAAGGCTGCAGAGCACTCAGCTTGACCCCAGGCCAGGGCCATGTCCCCTAGCCCAGGGTGACCTCAGTGCCACTCCAGCCTCGTGCTTTGTGGCAAAGCTTTGATGTCCTGTTTGCACTTTGCTGAGGGCACACAGGCATGGAGCCAGCTCTCCCTTTGCCCATAGCCATCCCCGGATGCTCCACCTTGGAGGGCAGCTCTAGCCTGCTCACAAGAGTTTGCTTTGGCCCCAAGAGCTCCCTGTGCTCTGGGAGAAGTGTCCTTAGAACCTCTTGAGCAGCAGGTTCCCAAGGGAATGCAGCCCTGAGGGAGGTGGTTAGCAAACAGGAGTGAAGTGGAATTGCATCCATCCTCAAGCCTGATTGCACACCAAGGTCACCAACCCATCCCCAGGGGACACTCCCATCCCCACCCCTGCATCCTGGGATAAAACTCACTGGGATAGCTGCTGCAGAGCAGCCCAGGCTGCCAGGAGAAGGAGGAGGACGAGGAGGAAGAAGAGGAAACAGCCATGGAGAAGCAAGTGGTGCTGGAAGAGCCTCTGGTGAGTCTCTGTGACATGGAGTGAGGTGGCATGGGCACATTGGGAATATTCCTGTTGGGATGGCATGGGCACATTGGGAATATTCCTGTTGGGATGGCATGGGCACATTGGGAATGTCTCTGTTGGGTTGGCATGGTCACTCTGGGAATGTCCCTGTTGGGTTTCCATGGTCACATTGGGAATGTCCCTATTGGGTTGGCATGGGAACATTGGGAATGTCCCTGTTGGATTGGCATGGGCACATTGGGAATGTTCCTGTTGGGATGGCATGGTCACATTGGGAATGTCCCTGTTGGGATGGCATGGGCACATTGGGAATGTCTCTGTAGGGTAGCATGGGCACATTGGGAATGTCCCTGTTGGGATGGCATGGTCACATTGGGAATGTCACTGTAGGGTTTCCATGGGCACATTGGGAATGTCTCTGTTGGGATGGCATGGTCACATTGGGAATGTCCCTGTTGGGATGGCATGGTCACATTGGGAATGTCTCTGTTGGGATGGCATGGTCACATTGGGAATGTCCCTGTTGGGATGGCATGGTCACATTGGGAATGTCTCTGTTGGGATGGCATGGTCACATTGGGAATGTCCCTGTATGGTGGCATGGGCACATTGGGAATGTCTCTGTTGGGATGGCATGGGCACATTGGGAATGTCCCTGTTGGGTTGGCATGGTCACATTGGGAATGTCCCTGTAGGGTGACACAGTCACTTAGGGGATATCCCTGTGCCCTCCAGAGATGCCCAACCCAGTGTTTTTCCCAGTTGATCCCAGTGAGTCACCAATATGCATGATGAGATGGAGGAAAACCCCATAGGATGCTGCATCCCCAGAGAGGATGGAGATGTGAGCATCTCCTCCTTGGGACATCCTCCATCCACCATCTCCTTCTCCCTTACCCTAATTCTCCACCTTTCCCATATCCCTTCCAGGAGCAAGAGAAAGGATGCTGTGGCTCTGGCTGCTGCAAGCCAGGCTGCTGCTTGCCCTGTGTCACTTGCTGCTCCAAGTGCTGTTTGCCTTGTGTCACTTGCTGCTCCAAGTGCTGCTTGCCTTGTGTCACTTGCTGCTCCAAGTGCTGTTTGCCACGCTGCTGCAAGTGTCCTAGCTGCCCTGGCTGTGGCTGTGGCTGCCTGAGGAAAGCTTTCTGCTTCATCCCTCGGCTCCTCTGCTACCTGCCCCGTAAGCTCCTGAGCTGCCATCGCCTCAAGTGCCTGCTGCTGGTGGTTCTGGTAGTGGTGCTGCTGGTGGTCATCATTGCTGGGGCCATGCTGATGTGGCTGCGTGTGGACCAGCAGCATGCTGAGAGTGTGAGTACAATCCTAG
>VWZO01013497.1:0-16379 GCA_013396975.1 Bucco capensis
TCTATAACTACCTGAGGGGAGATTGTAGGGACGTGGGAATTGGTCTGTTCTCCGTGGTAGAGAGTGATAGGACGAGGGGAAATGGATTGAAACTGTGCCAGGGGAGGTTCAGGTTAGATATTAGGAGGAATTTCTTTTCTGAAAGGGTTGTCAGCCATTGGAACAGGCTGCCAAGGGAGGAGGTTGAGTCACCGTCCCTGGAGGTGTTTAAGAGATGGCTGGATGTTGTGTTGGGGAGCATCATTTAGTGGGGTGATAGGGCTAGGAAAAAGGCTGGACTCGATGATCTTCAAGGTCTCTTCCAGCTGTAACTGTTCTATGTTTCTATGATTCTATGATTCCCTGGGTACGTTCTGAGCTCTCGCCATCTGAGCAGCCATCTTGTATGGCACTCAGGTAGCAAGGCAACCCTTCTCTTCTCAGTCATACTGGGTTTCTGCAAGAGGATGTTGGTTACAAATTTACCTTTTGTTTAGTCTAAGTGACGTGCACTTTGAACACTATGCATCTTTTCATGCTTAGGAAAAATGTAACTGGATACTACATCAATGTACTTTTTTCAGCAGCGTATTCATAACCCCAAATTCATATGCTCATCCTCTCTCCTGAAAAACTGTATTTAGCTGATGGGTTGAATATGTGTATCTGGCTTTCATTTTCAGTTTATAGAACACTGAGTTATCATTTCTTGTTTTACTGGAATAATCTACAGAATATGAAAAGACTGCAGTTAGAAATATCCCATTGTATATTGAGGCAAGCATTTTAAATTCTCAAGAATTACTAGCTTAAATCATTGTTCATAGTGGGATATTTTCTTAGTGACTAATTGACAGTGCTCTTTCTCAATATGGTGTTTTATTGTTATGACCTCAAGTTATTTCCCAGATGTAGCCTGTTGAGATGTCACTTTTTCCAAACATACACTGTTTTCCCTGTGAAAAGACATTTGACCATTCCAAAACAGTACATAGAATGCTAAAGTTGTAATGGGATGTGTCTTTCTGTGCTTCACTCTCAATCCCTCACAATCAGCTTGGCACATGCAGTGTCTGATAAAATTCCAATCTGTTCATTCCAGTAAGTGGCATGATCAAAGGCAGATCTCCAGCCTTGAATCTTCTACAGTGCTCATGCTATGGTTTGATTCCATACATGTGATCCTAACCCTTTTGCTCCATGATATAGTTTTTTCCTGAAAGAGATTTTATCTCCTCAGTGGCATCTTCTTCACTTCAGATATTTTTGTTCAGCTCTAATATTCTAAAAAGGCGGAAAGGATTACATTCACATTGGCATGTGTGCTAAGATTTTGGATGTAAACCCCAGTCTAACAACATACCATGTTAAAATGTCAGATATGACCTTAAATTAATTTTCAATCTTGGCACAGATTCAGTGAAATATCTGAATTACAAATATTACCCACAAGCACCAACTTGTTACCTGTTTTTGACAGCTACATGGATGAAGGAAGAATAAAAAGGTGTAAGCCAGTGCTATGTTTGTCTTAAAAGAGATGCATTGTACCTAACAGTCGTATTTTTCTCAAATTGGGTTGGCCAGAATGTTTCTAGAACTGAAATAAGAGGTGAGATTCATCTTCTCTAACTTCAGATGTATGATTTTCTTCTGCATCAGAAGTTTAGATGTTACAGACACCTATCCCTAGATTAATAATCTAAGTACTATCTGCTATCAATAGAGAAAAATTGTATCTCTAGAGTGCAGTTTTTCTCATCCTAAGGTAGGTGTCTGAAATATATAAGGTGAATCACACTTTAGAGAAGTCTATTTCTTTCCATTTGCTCTCAAGGGAATCAAAAATAATGGCTCAAATATGGACAGCTAAAGTTAATGGAGATTATCTCATCCATAGGGAGTCCTATTAAATATTTTTAAAATATTACTTCCATATATTTCTAGATAACGTGATATTAATGTTAGAGAGGTGAATTGCTTAGGAAAATAAAATGGACACACATACACCCCTTCCCAGTTCAACCTCATGGTACAAACTCCTTTGTAGGATCCATAATACTTGTAAATTAGAGGGGAACTTCTTAGGTAAATTCCCAAGGCAAAGATGATACTCTCATGGATATTGCACTGCAACTCAGAATTTGGTTTTTAACAGGCAAGATAGGAAATAAATGTAATATTAAGTCCATATACAAGAATTACTACTTAAAAAAAATACTGAGAACCTTTAAAAAATAAAAGAAATAAGGCAGCACTGTTAGGTTAATAGAGAAGAGACAGAATACTGTTATAGATGGCATCTGGAGTTTTGCCTCTGTGTTCAAATTATTGTTGAAAGAAGTAGCTGTATCTGTGATAACTTGTTTTGATATGATACACAAGTGTTAACTTTCTGCCGTTCTCCATTCCATGAAAGTTATTAAGTAAAATTTTGATTTCAGAAAAGATACTTACGGACTGCAGAATGTGAAAAATAAGGTTCCTCTCTTTTAGCTGGCTGATGGATTTTGCTTGGCTGTTTCCTCCCTATCCTTCTTCTCTTGCTCCAGGCCTGGTCCAGCAATAGCACACTAACTTTGTGAAGTGAAATGAAATGTTGTTATCCTCATAGGAGCTGCTGTAAAGTGCTGTTTTGATAAATACTGTAAGAATAGAACCCAAAGGAATAAACTAAGCAAAAATCTGTGATGCTATTTCATTTCTTATATTTGTCAGATGACTAAGTCCATCAGGAATAGAAACCCTGGTGGTGTTCCTGCTGATAAAGCTTTTGATGGGTGTCTTATTATGGTTTCTTCAATACTTAGCTCACATGAATAAAATTCACACATCAAAATCACTTTGCATTGTGGTCTTTTGTTTTCACAGGCTTTGAGTCTCTAACTTCTAAAGAATTCAAGGAACATATGCAGGTGCCTCTTTGTCAGTTGTTATTAGATACCAGGATATAAGATGTCAGTAAGAATCATGACCATCACCCTCACATTTTCTTACTGCTGCCACAGATGGCAAAGTAACTGCACCATCCAGTTTTTTTGAAGTGTAACCAGTGTCTGTAAAGATGGGTCAATAAATTCTGTTGTCCAAACAATATAACTCACTGAAATTGTTTTTGCAGCTTAACAGTGCAGTCAGCAGCAGGGTACCAAACACAGCACACTGCTGCATGTGAGATATATATATATATATCTGTATGTGAAATAAGAGTTGTATCTGAAATAACGGGGTTTTTTTTTCAGTTTGCATAGTGCTGCCATTAGTGAAAATATGCATCTCAGGACTCTGGCTGTGGATTACTCAGTATGACACATTGAGATTGCCCTGTCTGATAAGCATTTCACAAGAAAAAAAAATGGACTTTTGCAGAGGTTCTTTTTCCCTGTTAAGTCTGAGGATTTTTCTGTATTGGTGATCTGAAATTCTTTGACATACACGAGTTGCTAATTATTTATTTGACATCTGAAGGCTCAACTACAGTGCATTCATAGAACAAGTTAAAGGATTGTGGTTGAGCTGGAAGCTTGCATAGTTACAGAAAAAAGGAGTCAGGAAGGATAGGACAAGCACACAATGTGATGATACTGTCAGAGCAGAATGTGAGAAAAAAACCTCAAAGCCAGAAAACAGAAACCAAACCAATCCAAACAAACAGAAATCAGCTGAACTCTGCTTAGTTATATAATTTGTTAGGTAGATGGACTTCTGTTTTGGGTGAGGGAACCCACCAATCTCTGCAAACACACTGCCATTCATTGTAGGATTGTATTGAGAGTCAGTGTCTAAATAGTTGGCCACTAACTTCATCATTTATTAGGCAACATCTTCTGAAAGTCCTCCAGAAAATCCATTTACTGTTAAAAATTTTGAATGGCACAAGTTTGGAAGTTTCCTTTCTGAATGAAAAAAATACTGATTTAGCCAACTTTAGGCATTTCAAGGCCATGCTTAACAATGTATATATATATATATATATATATGCAGATTTTTTTTCCCTCAGGAAATCCATTTTCCCTTGGAATTTGATCTCTCTTCAGAAATATTTAAAAAGAAGGATATTTGATATGCTAGAATCCCCTTGTGCTGCTGCTTCTTCAGTCTTTATGTATATGGCATTATAAGAAAGAGGCAGATTATTTATATTCTATGAAGAAATACTAAACAAGAATCAGACCCTTGCTGAGTCCTGCAAACTTTTTCAAAATTTCCCACAGGTGTTCACTAAGTATTTGGCTCCCATCATGTTAACAACCTTCATGATTTATTAGGTGTATCTGCCTTAAAACGTAACAAGCAGCCTGCCTACAAGTGGATGATTTTCAAAGACTATACAGTATTAAGTTGAAGGAGGAGGCATCCATTAGGTATTTAGGACATCTACAGAAAATAAACATAAAGAAGAATAAGAAAATTTCTATTACTAAGACAGTGGGATTAGCTAAATCTTTATATTGTATACTAAGGCTTTGTTGAACTTCATATGTCTATTAGCCCTAGTGTTAAGCACACTTGTTTTCAAGCCCATTCAGACAATACTAAGTGACTCTTGACTACTTAAATATTCACTTCAGTAATGATGTTTTTTCAGATCAGGGCCAGAACACACCAGTGTGGTTTGCAGACATTTGGGAAACCTCAAAGACAGGCTCATATATCTTATTATTGCCTCTTAAAGTCTTACTTCTAATGCTACGCATTTCTGTGCTTGTACTATAAGATTATAGAAACTATAGGAAAGCATCTTCTAAAATTCTAGACCATGAGCTAGAAAAAATGGTTTCTGTTCCTGGAAAAGTGTTACAACTATTGTTGTAAAAGAAAGCATACTACAGTGAAACCATGAGACATGTTATGTATACATTCCCTGTAATATAATCAGACCTTCTAGCATATAGATCTGCAGCACATATGGTATCTCATTATCATAGAATCATAGGATCATAGAATGGTTTGGGTTGGAAGGGACCTCTGGAGGTCATCTAGTCCAACCCCCCTGCACTGGGCAGGGACATCCCCAACTAGGTCAGCTTGCCCAGAGCCCTGTCAAGCCTCGCCTCGAATGCCTCCAAGGATGGGGCCTCAACTACCTTCCTGGGCAACATGTTCCAAAGTTCCACCACCCTTGTGGTGAGAAACTTCTTCCTAATGTCCAGTTTAAATCTACTTCTCTCCAATTTAAAACCATTGCCCCTTGTCCTTTCACTCCAGGCCTTTGCAAACAGGCCCTCTCCAGCGTTCTTGGAAGTTCCCTTTAATTACTGGAAAGTCACTAGTAGGTCCACCCCGAAGTCTTCTCTTCTCCAGGCTGAACAATCCCAGCTCNATCTCCAGCTGGACTTTGAGCCATTAACCACTACCCTCTGGATGTGGTCAGCCAGCCAGTTCCTTATCCACTGAACAGTCCACCCATCAAATCCATAGCTCTCTAACTTGGCCAGTAGAATGTTGTGGGGGACCGTGTCAAAGACCCTGCATATATTCATATATTCATAAGGATACAGCATATACACAAGTTCTACAAAATTCTTTTTTCCCTTATCTATTGGGAGATGTCCCTGCCCATGGCAGGGGGGTTGGAATGAGATGATATTTAAGGTCCTTCCAACCCTGACAATTCTGATTCTATGAAAATGTCCTGTGCTCCTGGAAAGCAAAGTGCTGTAGAAAAAGTAGTTCCTGCTATTAACACACACATGACTATAAGAGGTTTGCTGTCCTAACAACAAAGTAGTAGTTTGAGGCATATGATATTCCTCTTGCTACATAACTTACTTCAAGATCAGATTTAAGAGCTTACTAGAAAAAAGCTAAACTAGTAATTCTATGCATATCAGTAACTGAACATCCTACCTGAGAAATATAAAGCTGTACTTTTGTATCTTTCACATAACTTAGCTATTGAAAACAAAGGTAGGAAATAGCATGCAATATTTCTATTTTTAGTGTTCTGGAAATCTGTATTGCCTCTGATGATTCTCTGCAGAGAGAAACAGCTCCGTGCTGCTTTTACCCAAGGGCTTTCACCATCCCCTTTTAAATTGTGGTCTTCAGGGCCAATTATTCTGGTTGGATACACTTCTCATCACTCAACTTGCTATTGTGTTTGAAATGCCTTTTTGATGTGCTGTTTGGGGTATAAGTGTAGGTACCAGTGCCCTCTGGAATTGTTGAATTGGTTTTTAATATAGTAAAATAGTTTTATTACCCACTTTCTGTTAAAAAAGGCAAAACAGGTATGCTGTATAAAAACACTTGACAGCAGTATTTCCCAGGAGCAATTTATTGCTCCAAATTCCACAAACTGACCTACTAATTTCTTTTACAGCCTGTACTCACGGATTTGATTCCTACACTTGCTCATCATCTCCTCCTATGGAGTCATCCAAACCATTTTCTCCTCTATATGCCTAATAGACATCCTTAATATCTACTGGTTATTAAAATCTCCCATGCCTGAGATCTCTGCTTGTAAGCATATGAGAAATATTGTACACACCAGCTGGGAATCATAGAGCTCATAAAAAGGGATACTCACATTTCATTCCATGGCCCCCATTCATCAAGGATGGCTTTTGTCCTTCACCACATGTTAGATATTACAGAATTGGCTGTAAGAAGAGACACACCATTCCTCTCACTGTACATGACACTCTGCACACTGGAAGTGCATTTCACTGACTTCTCTTAAGATTGAGCAAGTTCTAGTTAGACTTTTAATTTGAGAATGGTGTAAATGCCTAATAAGAGAACGTGTCTTTTAAATTTCAGCAATATTTGCAAACTTTTGGCAGTGAAAATTCAGTTTTGGCTGCCCTGGAAGACTTTGATATTGAAACTAGAATAAATTGATTGCTTGAAAGAGTCATGGTGATGGAAGATTCATACATGTCCTGTGTTTTAAAATGAGATTTCATTTCATTAATTTCAAAATAGTATTTTCTGATTTATACAGACCACAAAAATGGGGATATTTTTAAATAGTCAGCAGAAAAATTCAGTATTGAAAAATAATCTTTAAAGCTCCAAACACTATTAATCATATAAACTATTGAAAACTTTGAAAACATTAATTTTGTTTTAGCCAAGCTTATATTTTATTTGCTCTTTTAAAAATGACAAATACTTCAGAAGACTAAATCTTTCCAGAATTTCTTCCATAAATCTACGATCAGATTTCACCTTCGTAATCCAGAAAAAAAAAAGTTATGCATATTTCCTTCAGGATTTTTCTCTGTAAACTCTCTGTCAAAATGAAGAGATAATAAGATCTAGTTCACATTTCAGTCCTTTGTTTCAGGTCCTGTTTCTACCCTTTCTGGATATTCTTTTTTTTTTTTTAATCTGTCTCTTCTTCCTTCCTCTCAATCACAATCTTTCTGCCTTATCCTGATGGTGACCTAGGAGGGAAAACAAACCTTGGCTAATTGTTCTATTTTTCCCATTGTCATGATAAATAAATAATGGTTAAAAGGGATTGTAAAAATCACTGAACAAAGTCCTATTCTTCTCAGTATTTTGTTTTTATTTATAACAAAAATCCGGACATTTTCAAGCTTTGACAACTGGCAAAAGTGAAATTATGGCTTTACAAACAAATAAAAGAATACAAACTCTCAAACCCAGAAGTATTCTTTTTTGAAACAGCACTAAAAGTAATTTCTGATGTGTAAAATTCCATCCTCAACTGCCAGTCTCTGAGAATGAGAGCTCAGGGTTCCACATTCCGTATTCTGTTCCACAATTCAGGTAAGGAGGAGCACATTAAGAGCTTGTCATATACCTTCCTACATACCTTCAGTGAATGTGGCATATCTTTCTTGACTCTATAAAATTTATTAAAATTATTAAAAATCATTTTAGGAAAAATACTTTAAATGGAGAGATCATACTAAGATCTGGAGTCAAATATCCTTGTATTTGAAAGACATGATATGTTGCCACTTGGTTTTGTGTCTAGCCAACATGAAATAATGGACTAATCTTGATGGATTCAGGCCACAATTCAAAATGTCATACTTGGGAGGCATTATTAAACATAAGTCAGGCCACTGATTAATGGAGTTTGGCCATAGCACTGTTATATGAGACCTAAGAGATAACAACTGACCTCAAAATATACTTAAACAATTATATATCACCTCCTCTAATATGTGTGGTATTTCTATTTTCTCACTTACAGTTATCCCACTAGGTAGTCCAAGTCATACTTAATGATTACCCTTCAGTTAGTAGGACTGGAGAATGCATTGTTTCCCACCAAACTTTTCTCTGTAACGTTTAGACCTACAAAAGCTGTTGCTTTGGGGAGGAGAAGAAATTGCTCAGTTGGGCAACATCCAAAACAAAGATAATAGGCTCAAGTACAGGGACTAAGAATTCAGTGTATAGAAAATCTCTGCCCTCACTAAGGTCTTGATAGCCAAAGAACTCCAAGATCTGCTTTCAAGTCACGAAGAGTTCTTAGTGTTAACTGCTGGGGCCCACATAGCAGAAGAAGCCCCTCAATGGTGTTGACACAGAGACAGCTTCATTCCTTGCAGTCAGCCTAACAACTAGACAGTTAATGTATACTGGAATTTGCAGAAGAATCTTCAGCTGTTTTGGGTGCTGTGCACTACAGAACACATGATTTTATTTTAACATTTAGTGAACTTCTGCGGGGTTCCACTAACCCCATTTCATTTTTCTTTTTTTTTTTTTTTTTCAAAAAAAGGAAAAGTTTTGACTGGCTGTTAATTTGAATAAACACATATTGAGATTAAAATAAATATTCTTATGGTAACCCTTTTAAAGTACTCACAAGGACATGACAGCAGCTTCTGTAAAGCATGTGGCACGTAGTGCTTGTTATCTGGAACTCAGCACCTCTGCATATTGTTAAAAATTTTAGTGGGAAATCTCATATTGTGGATTTGCATATGTTATTTCAATAGCTTTATTATTTGGCAACCAAATGCTATCAAACACCCAAAGCATTTACACTTATCAAAGATAAAGTCCTTGGCAAGTGTGAAGATTTCCAAATTTCTGAATTTCAGAATACTATTGCTGAGAAGTGTCATTAACAACACACATTTTCACAAAGCTTTAAGACAATAAATGCTTTGGAAAACTTCCTTCATCCTTTTAAAGTAATACAAAACACATAATGCAACACCAGCTGTATTCTGCCTCTTTCAGATTCTGGCATGGTTGCTCATTAAGTGGAGATATAAAACAAAACTATATTTGTCAGTTTCTAGAAGCCAAAGAGAATACCAGTAGTTCAGGCTTACTGCATCCATTCTAGCAATCCTCTGATTCATTCATTCACTTACTCATTCACACACTATTGCTGAATCAATGGGAGAACTTATTCAAATGGTAAGACTGCCACACTGACAGATCAACTAGGAATGATTTTACATCTTGTGAGATGAATACCTACACGTAAGTGACGTCGTGCAATTAAGACAACAAATTCCAAGCAAGTAAGTTACTTCAGAAAATTCAAAAGACTAATCATTTTGATTATTTTTTAATAACAATGTGAAGTTCTGCATTTATCGCCTGATGGAACTCCTGAAATGCATTGTGTGTCTTCAAAAGCAGTCTAGGCTTCTGAATAGGACACTATAAACCTGATTTCAACAGACTGAAAACAAGATGTGACAAGCGGTTTGACACTGGCCCTCTGCTAATTTCCGCTATTTGTAAAGAGGCACGTCTGAATGGAAATAGCTCAGCAGAATGGGTCAGTGTGGTTGAGGCCATGTCAGTCCACACATAAAAAACACAGTACTGGGGAAAATAAGCAGCCATTGATTTCTAGTGAAAGCCCCCAGAGTCTGGGGAAAGTAGCCAAAACGAGGCACCAGCTGCTCTCTGCTGGAAATCTTTTGTGGAAGAGGGAGGGAAAAGAGAGAAAGCTGGTGGGTCTGAAAGGGGAAACAAGGCAGAAATCAGGAAAGAAGAGGTGCTGCTGACTGCCTCAGAAATGCTTCATTCCCTACACTCAGCATTCTCTGAAAAATGGAGGAGGGGAAACACACCTCAAAACTTCTTTTTATTTATGCAATGTAATGGGAATGGTTCCATTGGGAATTTCTCATGCTCTTTCACATTCCCTGAATTCAGCTGTATGGGTTTGTATGGTTTTTTTCCTTCTTTTAATTGTATCTAGTACTACTCCAATCCAGTGAGTATATGCATTAAAATCAGAATAAACAGTGTGATTGCAGCTCCTCATTTGCATAATTGCATTACGACAGTTTTAAGAAGATAATAAATGGAGAATAGTTTGTTTGAAGTTTTTTGCCTATGAGACAAAAAATCTTCCATATCTGCCTTTTAAGCACCTCTTTAATGATTTCATGCTACAAATCTTAGTGAAACTGTTTAGCAATGAGTAATAACTCTCTTGCCTCTATCCTAGACACTGCAAACAGTGTATCCTGCAATGGAATACAATATTCATGAAGGGATTCCAAACAAGAAGTTTCAGATGGTCTGAAAGCCTAAAATGGTTTCTACTCTTCATTCCCTTCCTAGGTCAGCATGTAAAAGAAAGGGGTGCAAAGGGAACATTTCCATGTCAGCCTTTTAACTTGATGCTGGGTCCCATACCTTAAAGTTGCAAAACTGTGTTAGTCTTATTAAAAAATGAGCACTTTTGAGCAAAAGCAATTGCTTTGAAAGAATTATTAGCACTGTTGGCCAAATCCAAGCAATATCCAACTAGCAAATGGTCTTTGAAGTTTGTACAGAGCTTTAAATAAGGAACTTCATGTGCTTTTAGTTGCAACAGCTATAGAGCAGAGACACCCCATCAATACTGATGACATGAAAACTGTGACAACTTCTCAGTTGCAGAAACCCCCCATAACAGTTACAGATGTTTTTTTCCAACTTGATTTGGACAACTTTAGTTTTTACCAATGGTGAAGTTACTAGAAAGTTAGATTACACTACTGATGTTACCTTCTTTTTGTTGTATTGACATGAGTTTTAGAAGGCCCTCACACTAATCAGTTTTAGACTGCTTCTGAAGAAACACATGTGTGTAACCCTGGCTATTGGAAAGTGGCAACATTCTGGAGTACTTATCTAACAGTTTTCAGTGGAGTGGCAAGGTAAGCAGATTCTGTCTCTTAGCAAATCTGTAATTGCAAGTATAATTTAGTTTTCTCTGAAGGTCTTGAATTTTGGCCAATTTGCTTTGCCACACTTGTTCAGATCATCTGGAGTAGCTCTAAGAACAACTCTCTCCTCTGTTTAAATGGGTCCTCCCCCAACTTTTTCTTATCCAACTACTGCTCATTAGCCTCAACTCTATTATTCGCTTCTAATCTTTAGCTTTACACAACCCATACTTACTTGCTTCAAAGCTTGCAAAAATATGCCAGGCTACCAATAAATTCTATGCTTTCTTCTGCTTTGCTGAAGATTATATGTAAACTAATACAAATGAGAAAACACTATAAACATGCACATGATGATTTGTGTTTTGTATTGCTACTTGTACCTTTGTGCTGTGATATCCTTCCCCTTTCCTTAGTTCTGTTCCTCATCCTCTCTACATTTCAGGGAAATGCCTTACCTGTCTGCTGTGTTCTTTCTTTTTTTCACAGAACTATTACACCTCAGAGGAGAAAAAACTGCAAGGCGTTGCAGGGACGCTAGGCAGAAAAGACCTGCAGTTATTTACTGTAAGCTGAATTGCCATAAGCAAGGGATATGAGTGCATATGTTTGAGATTATAAAAATGGGACCAAAATTAATTTTGAATTCCCATTATCCTAGTATTTTTGGCTCTGATCTTCAGAGCTAGGTTTATGAACCTTCCAAAGCTCTATGTATTTGCAAAAAGCAGTCCGGGCATGTCAGTTTTGCAGGACAGGAACATATGGAAAACTATGTATTATAGAATCTGAAGTAATTCAGTGCTCCTGAACACCATCAAATCATCTTCATTCTACCAACAAAACATTCTGACAAATTGACAGGACCGCAAGCTCTCTTCATTTTCATTCATGCTTCAGGAACTTGCAATATTCTAGTAGAAAGTTTAAAAACATATGATGTCCAAAAAGATCTCTAGGCACATATCCCTGAAAGAAAGTACGTTCTTTCACTGTGTGCTGCTGGCTATGCCATTGCGGCTTTTTAGGTAGATGGGCACAAAGTTAAGCTGAAGAAATTTTGCTTAAATAAATTGAAGCAGAAGAGAAAAAAACAGAATACGACTAGAAAGTGTTCTGGTAGTACTCTATATGGTTATTAGGTGACATTAAACTAAATAACAGAGCAATAAAAGTGTATTATTTTAATTGGAAAAATATGAGATTTTCTCTTGTACTCTCTCCAGACAGCCTGGGATATCTTTGTATTATAGCATGTCTGAACATGCCCATTTGTAAAATTCATTAAATTATTTCTGTTTCCCTGCTGCATTGTTATACAGATTTATTGGAAGATGCATTGGAAAACGTTACAGTTGTTTACCTATTATCACGCACTTTATAAATTTTCCCTTTTTAAAAACCTTGGAGTACAATTTATAATATGCCCTACTAGTGTCCTGGATACAATTCATCTCATTAATTTCTTCATTTCCAGAAAGTACACATTTTACCTATATTATTTGTCTATTTTTTTTTTTTAAACCCTGTGACTGGTTTAGTACTTGTGGCACCATTACCTTTCTAGCATACCCTCTCATCATGCATCATACCTATCTATGGGATACCCAACTCACTACAATGCTTTGGACCCTTTGTATAGTTAGACAGGGCAACTCAGTATGATCATTACAGTTTACATTTGTTAAAAATATAGCCCTCTAGCAGTATGCTACATTATTATATATTAGAAAGGGACGTTTAACTGGAAGAGTGCAAATTAAGGTCACCTTTTAATACAGGGTTTCCTATAACAGAGAGCCAAAGTGCGCATGTGTATGTATAAATAGACACATATTTACAGATAGAAAAACACATGTTTAGAGGGAAATGCAAACACTGGCAAGCCATGACATAGATTGTTTTGCAGAGGATGAAGTTATAATCTATGTCTCTTATAACGGCTACAGTGCAGAGGTCTATACATCTGATATGAAAATGTTTATCATTCCAATTTCATTTCTAAAAATAAAATATCTAATGTAGTTCAATTGGTCTTCTCTTTGAGATTTATTCCTGTATAGAATTCCTAAAGGCATAGTCAAGAACCATACAGATTATGTCAAAATTGTTACAGTAAGGTCAGTTGTATGTCATGTGAAACATTTACCTGCAAATCGTCACATGAAGTTCTGAAATACTGCTTTTTCAAAGAAATTAAAAAAGGACTTAAACATATAGTGATATGGAAAAATTCCACACTGTGCTCCTTAGCCATTACAGAAAAACATTTGGTATTTCAGTGTTGCTTTAGAGTTCCATGAGGAGTTCAGTAGAAAGGATCATCTTAAATAACAGCCAGTAGTTAAATGAGAAGAACAGAACTTGGGTGAGGGCTATTTCACTGGCTGATAGTCTTATAACTATTCCTGGCAACAGCTTCAGGCCGATGAGTCACACTCTTGCTTTGGTTCTTTTAAGAACATCTGGCATGCACTGAGTTTTGTAGAATCAAAGGCTGCAGAGGTCTGCAAGGCCCACTGTGTCACAGCTACTAACACTGAATTTTATGTCCGCTGCCATAAGGTAAAATCTATTTTGAAAGAAAACAAACTGTATTGACATTTTGCTAAAGTTGAGAGCAGCTCTTGAAAAGAAAAATTACACCATGTAATGGTGTATACCTTCCCTCAACGCTAGAAGTCTTTGTGCAGCATCAGGAGTCCCTTATGTGGTCCAGCTCAACCAAGACTAGACACTACAGTTCCATTTTTACTCTGTCTTTTTAGGAAGTGCAGTACAAAGGCTTTTACCCCAAAAGCAGAGTGGATTTTACTATTCGTATTTGAAATTGCCACATGATCTAGTATTTTCAAGTAGAATGAAGCCCAGCTGATGTGAAGGGGTTTCCTAGAATTTTTTTATGAGTATGTCCAAAGCTCAGGACTCCTCATCATACTTTGTCCAGAAAGCTCTCCACCATACTCAAGTTTTAGTAAGGATAGTACTTGAGCACTATGAGATCTTACATAAAAGGAACACTTTCCTGAAAAAAGGTCCAACTTCTCACTATTGATGCAATAATACACAGAGATTGAGGTGAAAACCTATTTCTGTGGTTGGGAACAAGGTTAATATTGGTAGAGTCAATGAAACTTGAACCAGTGGTGAGACCCGCTCATTCCACTTCAGAGAGAGTGAATATTATGGTGGGCAAAAACAAGTGTTTGAGAAAATAGCATCTCATACTTCTGTCTGCCAAGAGTTCAATGATTATCCACTGTAGACACAAGCACCCCTACAATTTGCTGCTGGTGTATTTTCTTATGCTTTTTGGGCAGACCCTCAATCCCACTCCCTCTTATGTACAGACCAGCAGACAACAGAGCAGGATATCATCTTGAAATTCTGATGTGCTTTTTATAAGGCAGCAGAAGTGCTCGAGCTCTATTCATCCTCTTAAGTAGTGGCTGGTGAGAACTACAAGTGAGAGCTTATAGTAATCACAAGCCTACTCTGCAAGAACAGGTTAAATAATGTTTTGGGGAAAGAAAAGGAATATTTGTAAAAGAAAGACATCTATTGAAGTATATAGAACAGGCCTTTCACAGATGCCTGAAAGAATACTGAGCAATATGCCTCCAACATAATCTTACGTTACAGGGAAAGCTTTGATCTCACAACAATTATTCTGTTCTGAATCAATTTAAAGGGAAAAATAAGCCTTTTAAATATTAAGGGAATAGGCCACATTTTTCCACTCCCTTAGTTATAGGGGCCAATAATCAGAGTTTTTCAGCATTAATGCAGGTAAATGATAAGAGATCTCAGTATGTTCCTGTTTCTTCTGCAAAGCAGTTATTGGGATAAATGATCAGGGACACAACAGGGAGGAAAAAAAAAAGTCAGATCATAGAATCATAAAACAATCAGAGTTGGAAGGGACCCACAAGGATCATCCAAGTCCAACTCCCATTAGCCACAGGACAAAAACCCCAAGATCATACGAGGTGACTAAGGGCATTGCCGAAGCGTCTCTTAAACTGCACAACATTTGGAAACACGACCACCACCCTGGAGAGCCTATTCCAATGCTACACCACCCTCTGAGTGAAAAACTTTTTTCTAACATCCAGTCTGAATTTCCCCTGGGACAGTGTCATACCATTCCCCCGTGTCCTGTCACTATCCACTAAAGAGAAGAGCTTAGCCCCCATTCCTCCCTCTCTGGTGAGGAGGTTATAAACTGCTATGAGATCCCCCCTCAGTCTTCTCTTCTCCAGACTGAACAGGCCAAGTGATTTCAGCCTTTCTTCATATGTCCTTCTTCCATCTGAGTTTTTCCAGAAGCTCCTTGCTTATCCATGCAGGTCTCCTGCCTCCTCTGCTTAATTTCTTAATCATAGGGATGCATGGATCACAGAACATTCCAAATTGGAAGGGTCCACAAGGATCATCAAGTCCAACTCCTGTTTGTGCACAGGACAACTGCAAAGTCACACGATGTATCTAAGAGCATTGTCCAGATGCATGTCCTGGGATGATTAAAATTCAAGAAAAAGAGTGTACGTCATATTCCCTTTTGAATTTGGACATGGACAATATTTCTTTAAAAAAGATTCAGCGGCTAGACTTCTTATGNAATTTGCTGTCCCTGAACACAGCCAGTCCAGAGGGCTGTGGGGAGAGGGGGGCCTTGGAGACCCTTCTCAAAGAGATTGTCCTCTTGACCCTAGTAATCCTCAGTTATTTTGGTCAAACCAGGACAATGCATCTTGAATTCAGTGAGAGTTGGTGCCTTGACTGCATCCCTGGGGAGCCTGTTCCAGTGCTCCACCACTCTTTGGGTGAACAACCTTTCCCTAATATGTAATCTGAATTTCTTCCAGGACAGCTTTATGCCATTCCTCCAGGTCCTGTTGTTGGTCACCAGAAAGAAGAGATCAGCACCTGCCCCTCCTTCACCTGTGGTGAGAAAGTTATAAACTGTGATGAGGTTTTCCCTCAGTCTCCTGTTTTCCAGGTTGAACAGACCAAGTAACTTCAGCCATTCCTCATATGGATTCTCCTCTATACGCTTCACCACCTTCGTGGCCCTCCTCTGGACACTTTTTAACAGATTGATATCCTTCTTGTATTTGATGCCTAAAACTGCACACAATACTCAAGGTGAGGCTGCATCCAAGCTGAGCAGAGTGGAACAATCATTGCTAGACTATTGGCTAGCAATGGAGTACTGGACGCACATTTTGAGCTTGATGGAAGAGGTGCATGAGTATCATAGAATCATAGAATCATAGA
>VWZO01013501.1:1171-14921 GCA_013396975.1 Bucco capensis
CACACAGCCATAATCAGCATTGCCCCCTGTTGCCAGTGAAAGGCTGTGGCATTCTTCACAGCCTGTAACCTGAATGCCAATATCCATTTTGGTAGGTACTGGAAGGACAGTCCTTATCCTTTGAGTAGCTACCATAATTTAAATTTAAAACAAAACAAACCAAAAAAAAATCAAGCGCCCTGTGAAGGCCGGCTTTTAAAGCTGCCGCTCCAGTGCCAGCCCCGCCCATGGTGAGTCACAGGTCCCCTCGCAGGCAGGCTGAACTGCTGCTAATGGCCCTTCCTCGCTCTTGGCTGCTTCAAAGAAGCTGCTAAGCACCCTCCTCACTGCTGGTCACTTCAAAGAAGCAGCTACTCAGTCTCCCAGGGTGAATTCTCTGCCTCAAAGCTTCCCAGAGCTTCCTCCAAGAGCTTTCCTAGCAGATCTCCACTCAGGCGAATTCACTGCAGAATGGTTGAGAGGGCTGAGAGCTTTGTTTGTTTCAAAACAAACAAAATTATTAATGGAAAAGGATAGTGTCAATCATTTTTTCAAATGATGGAAGTTACTTCTTCTTTTTAAGTTTTGAGAAAGCAATGTATTTCAAAATTAAATTTGAAAAGTTAGAGGTGCTCAAGGAATACTGATGATTCAGCATTTGAATGACTATATCCTGAACGACTGAGAAAGTACCCTTTTTCCTTCTTTTTTTTTAATTTTAATTCTTGTAGTACTTCTCTACCTGAATTGAAAGTTGAGATAGTATGTGAAGCAGAAGAACTACAATCACTGAAAATAAAGTGAATAAATACAACATGTTCTAAAAAGAATGGGTGTGCCTCACACATTCATTTTTTTATGGACTTCAGATGACATGTTCTAAATGAAAGGAGCTGTGGTCTAAAAAATGGTTTCTAAACCAATCAGAAACCCTGCTAATAAGAATTCTGATGAGGTTATTAACCAACTGCCTCAGTATAACACAATTCCTATAAACATACTCTCACAAAAACTGAAAAATGCTCTTGAATGGGCTCTGACCCTTCCATAACAGTGATCTATGTACACAGTGGTAAAGATTATTTAAAGCATAAAACACTTTCAGTGAAATTAGCAGTAATGTCCTAAAAATAAAAGCCTGATTCTTTGGGGATGAAGTACAAATGGTCTAGTTCTGAAGATCACTCTTTTATATATGGTACAAATTCCTGTAAGAATCAAGTTCATTTTTTTCTTGTTTTTTAGTTTTATAACTCACAAAACTTTGCCCAGCTAAGAGAAAGGCTTTGGAGAAGAGCATGGAAAAATTGTTGTAAGTGATAAGCAACAAACACTACAGAAATGCAGGCAAAAACCTTTGGGTTGCATCTTTGCCTCTACTGAAGTAAAAAAAGGCATTTAATAACACTGGCTGTGAATGTTTTTGTGCAACACTGAGATCTTTTTTTTTTTTATTAATGCTATTTAAGTCATCAACTTATTTCATGTAAAAAAAAGCCAGACATAAATGAAAGTACTATCTCTAATGCATTTTTTTATCTCAGTGCAAGTCCCTAGCCCACATATCCACATTACCCCCTTTGCTTCCAGTCTGCTAACAGGTTCCTGTGATGTTCTTAAAGGAAAAATCAGTTTGGCCTTACTGCAGTCATTCACTTTCTCTGCTTCCTCAGTGGTGTTATAGGGTATGTAAATTACCAGAGGTATCCATCTTTCCCCCCTTCACCCCCCTGGACCGTTAATGTGTTTGTTTGTAAACTCTCGGTTGGAGGTAGTCCTTTCCATCAGCTGAGCTGCACGGCTGTGCAGGTAGGAGTGGAGCTGAGCCGGTGGCAGCGGGTCAGCACAGTGACCCGCACCCCTGCCTGGCGGTGCCCCCCTGGCATGGAGCCGCGCTGGGGGTGCCAGCACCGCGGGAGATGCACCGGCAGAAGCGGCAGGGCCAGCCCCAGTGCCAGAAACGGTGCACACCCCACCAGGTTCTGGGCAGTGGCAGACCCCAGAGCAGCGAGTGGCAACAGCCACAAAGCCCCAAAGCAGCAGTGGCAGTGGCAGCCCACAGCCTGTGAGTCCTGAGACAGCTGCAAGCAGTAGTAGAAAAGNGGCCATAAGAAAAATCTCATTCCTCTCAGAACTTGTGCCTCTGACAATCAGGCTGTGAACGGCTTTGGTGAAATAGCTTCCTAGATTGTAAGGTAATGTAACTGGCAATAAAACATAATAAAAGGTGAATTTTATTTTTTTCCTTGTTTTTTAGTGTGCCTTCTCCTTCAGCTTTCTCAAGCATCTTTGAACAACTGTAATACACACAATAATTACAATTCCTCAGCACCTATGCAAGAAAAAAAATGTAGTTCTGGCAGTTTATGCAAAGAATTATTCACACAACCAATAATGCAAGATGTCAAGTTCATTCCCAATACAATTTAGAAGTCAGTATTTTATACTTCTTAATGCCAGTATCCTCAAATAGTCAATCTTCTGTTTTGATCTTTAAATTTACATATACTCTAATTTATTATAGTAATGTTTCAGAAGTGCTGAGTCGAGGCTATCAAAAAGCGGATTTCTGCTCTGGAATTAATCACAATTTTCTGGAAAACCTATGGATGTCTCCCTTTTTTCTTTTCTGTATTTCAGTAGAGTACAGTATGAAAGCAACAAGAGGTTATTCTTGAAAAAATTTTGGAAGTGGAGAACATTGTCATGTTCTGGTGTTAGTTCATACTTAAAGGAGAGATTTCTGGAAGCATAATTTTCCCTTCAACAGCAATACAATATCAGAGGGAGAGTGATTCATTTTTCCTGCTTACAAAGCAGTAGGAAGATTATGGGAAGAAAACAATTCTGGTTTTCTTATTTTCCAGCATGTAAGATTTGGGGAAAAGTTCAGTAGCTGATGAAATATTAGAAGTTGGCACTCATAGTTTAAGTAGTTTAGCATACATAACATTATCCCTGCTGCCAATTTCTGTAGAAGTATTATATAAATGAGATTATTAATAACATTCAATAAAAACAATAAAACAATAATAAAAACAATAAATTTTATCTCAGAAGAAAAATTTCACATTTGCAAAGTGTTTTAGGCCCATTGACTCTTAGAGAACTTCTCTGTAATTAATGAAAGATTGTTTTGCCTTTTCTTTTTTTACATAACTGTGGCAAAGAGGAAAAATGATTTGTCCAGGATTGGACAGTTAATAATAGTTAATAAATTTGAAAATATATTCCTACAATTCTGAAATAAATGTACTGCACTGCCAGTATAATCATCATCAATATCAGACAAATATAAAATTATTGCTGATATACCAGAACTGAATCTGGCAATGTTTTTACATGCTTCTCTCTTCTCAGAACATAGTAAACTAAACTTGATTAAATAGTTACTCCTGTTAGTATCATCACATGCCAATGCAGCAGAAGAAGTGGAATTTACGGGGACATGTCTAATTCAATACAAGAAATAGTTTCATTGAAAACAAAACTCACAAACAAAACAGAGCGATACAAAAAAGCTGCAGCCAGGACTGGCTAAAACTACATGTCCAATTTTTCTTGACAGAAACACAGAGTTTCAACAGGGGATATGGCAAAATTCTCTTGCATGCAATATCCCATAGCTTGATGACTAATAACTGACAAATTATGTATTAATTATTTCGTGTTTATGAACAATTTTCTTGAAGGCCAGGTCCCACAGAAAAGAGAATGGAATTTTGCATAACACAAAATACATTAATTTCCCTAAAAAAGGTTTGGTCCTGCAGACCTTTGTCACAAATGCCCTTACTCATTTTTGCTTCTGCTTAAATTCAAGTAAAACAATTTATAAGAAACACTTAATCACATGAGCTTTTGCAAAATGCCTGCAAACAGCCCCACAGTAATGAAGTGGTGACTGACATCATACTGTGGATGAAGGCAAAGTTGCTGTGAGGGTGACTGTCTAAATAAGCTACTTCTGGTTTTTCGGGGGAGGGGTTTTGTGCCTCCTTTGGGAAATTTTATTAAAAGGTGTAGTTGACAGGTGGCCCTGCCTCACTTTTCCAGGTAATAAATGCTCTTTTATTGACCTTCTTATGTCCAGGTTTGGCTGGCTGTAACACAGGAAATGATGGGAAATTCTACACTTCACAATTTCTGAAGTTCTAGAAGTGTAATTTTATAAAGTATACCCTTAGGTTGCTTTTTAAAAAATCGTTATCTGCAAATTGAATTTACTAATAATTTTCTTCCCTCACCATCCTTTAGGAAATCCCTGAAATGAGAAAGAGATGGCAAAGCTGAAAAAGAAGGATCACGAAGCACAGACACGATAACACGGGATCCTAGAGACATAAAACAGAAAGACAGAAAAAAATAATCTTCTTTGTAGTCCTCAGATTTGTCAAAGAAAAATATTGAAAAGAACTCTCCATGAATGAAGATGCAAGAAAGCTACATAGTCCTTTTGCTTGGTACGTATCAACTCTTATTATGGAAACATAGAGGAAGAGAATCTAGATCCATCAATCAACAGCTCACTGCACAATAGCAACACAACTTATTTTCCTGAAACTGGCTGTCAATAATCTAATATTAATGAACATTCAACGTAAACACTTCAAAAAAGAATTTTTGTCATAAGGCAGGTCCAATTCAGAAACAATTAATTTCAGTATATATTAGAACAAAACAATTTCAAGGTACTATCATCTTTACAAACAGACTTTCCTGAATTTTATTGGTGTAGGTAGTACTTGACTTGATGTTTTGAATTGGGCTCCATTTGTCATCAAGGCCATTTGTAATACCATAGTCTCAGCAATAAAGAAACAATTTATCTGGGATCAAGTAGTTTGCTGGTTAAATCAACATGTTTTTATCTGAAGCTTCACGTATTATTTAAATTACTAAGTCCTATATTTTAAAACTCTTAAGGAAACAAGGCAATGTAAAGTAACCACATCTAAAAGACTGAAGTAGTTTATTTTTTCCCTGAAATATATTTTAAGGTGAGGTAGCAAAATATTAATNTTTATATTTATAATATAATTTATATTATATAATATTTATATAATAATTAGTTATATATTATTTAAATATAATATAATATATAATACATTATATATTAATTACATATTATAATATATATTATAATATTATATAATATTTATATAATGTTTATCCATAATTTGGATATTGTTACTGATAGCAAATGTGTAAGTACTCTTCTGGGAGGGAAAGCACATGTTCGTTTCATAAAAAAATGCAATGTCACACATAGAGAACATTCTCAGCTATGTAATCTAATTGAAAGTCTCGATTAAGAAACAAATTCAACTTGCCATCTTTGTGCAAAGGAGAAATGAGTCCATATAAATCACTAAAATACAGTATGATACAGTACTGTTTGATTATAGTTGACATTCTTCATAAATCAATAGTAGTAATCGTATTCCATATACATTCAGCGTGCCTGAATCCAATATTTCAGTAAAGTATATAGAGGGTATTTTATGCAAGTATTCTAAATGAAACAGATCTGTTTCCTTTGCATTCTGTCAAATTCCAGGGAACATAGATAACTACAATCAATAAAGATTATCCAGTATTGAGAAATTTTCAGTACCACTGTCTAGAAGATTAATATCTGAAGATTATTTCAGCATTATGACAGAACCAAAGTACCAGATGGCAAGCTCTAAATAAGATGAGCAACATGCTTTCTGCATTACTCCTTCTACTATTCTAGTGAATGACTTCATGTGAAACTTCCACAGATTCATGCTGTTTCGTTACATATGTTTCGAAGTAGCAAAGCATTTATTAACATGCATATATGTGTAAATGGCTGAATACATTTTCAGTTAGTCACAATTTTGCACTTTGTACCATTCAAAAAGTCTGTCCATTTGCTAATCACTTTCAAAAAAAACATTTTTATGTATACAACACACAAGTATTTATCAACAGTACAAAGCAGAGAACAAACATACTCGCATATTCCTGTGCTCCATCTTAAGTGAAGGTTGTTTGTTTAAAGAATATAAAACTAGAAAACTGTATCCTTAGTCTTCATGACATTACTTTCTTTTTTTCAACTGGACTAGAAATAAATTACAAAATTGTATGTAAAAAAGAAAAAGATATCATGGGAATTAATCACTTAATAGAATTCTTATCTGGTTTACAAGCTACTAAGCCATTTTCAGTTGAAATAATACTTTAGTTAATACCTATGCATTTCATTGCTGACACTTAAATCTACCTATGTCCTAGAGATACAGAAAGTAGATGATTTTGTTTATTTTCATTTACATTTTTACTTCCTCAAAAAAAAAAAAAGAGATGCACTTATTTACTTCATATTAGTGTCTCAATAACTATATAGATACTGCCCGTGTTTTGGAAGTTGATTGCCTCAGTGTACTGTATTAACACTTACTAGAAGAGTCTTAAGTATTTGATTAGAATTGAGCAAAGAGTGTATAAACAATGTTAGGGAACCCCCTTTAGGCACCAGAAGGTTTTTGAAACACTTTACAAAAAGCCATTTTGCAGAATAGCTCTCCACAGGTTGTATTACATATGGCATCCTATGCAGTCTGTATAAAAGTTAAGAAAATTTGATTCAAAACAAATAAATATGATAATTTTTAAAAGTATTCAACATTTATTGAAGAATACTACCCCTAGAAATATGAAAACTGCTGTGCACAGAACTATTTTTTTTCTTAATATCTGTATTTACATTACTTATTATTTTGAAGGTGTTTTACCATGTGAGGCATTTGGGCAACAAAGTATTCCCTATCTTACTAATGAGTAATAGCATACTTGCACACATTGTACAAGAAGACCCTTCTGCAGACTTTAACCACATGGACATGTTTTAGTTATATAAGTAATTTCCACTGAAGGGAGTTCAGATAAATATTGTTTAATATTATAAGAATAGCAAGACAAGGTTTGGAGGGAACATGGGAATTTTATTCAAGTATTAGATAAACATCTTGTCACCTTTAGAACTAGAAACATTCACCAAATCTATTTAGTACTTACCTAGGGATCTACAGACAGTTTCTTAGCACAGATAACAGAGTATTAGTGATATATTGACTGGCCTTCTTCTTCCTCTTCTGAAACTTTTTAAGTCTTCTATCTCACTGCTTGTTACATCTAAACAATCTAGGCCTTTGGCATAAATAGAAAATAAAAACCCCAAACTCTTCAGAAATAATATAAATTTTATAACATAAATTGAATATATTTCTGCTAGCACACAATATTTAAAATGTCATAATATCTGAGTAGTTTTAGGTAATGGCAAGTAATTTGAAATATTTCAAAGTATGAACGTTAACAAAGTTGTTTCTTACTCTCCTCCAACAGATTAAATAAGCAAGCAGAAAGATGGAAAGATTTATTTTTTCAAATTCTATTTTTTTCTAATGATTGCAGTGCTATCAAGTCATATTGTAATTTAAAAAAATATTAGTTACTGACATTATTAATCTGTAGTGGCATGACTTCTGGAAGAGGGTCCATGTTACTAATTTTTATTGAATTCTCAGTGCTTTAAAAAAATGTAAGAACTATGCAAGTAAAAACAGATCATTTTGCGAAGCATGGATTTTAATGCATGTAGTCTTATTACTTTTCCTTAAGTTTAAATAAAGTTTTATATTATCCCTCTGAAGCAAGCAAAACACAGACACAGATTCAAGTGTTTTGTTGATTCAGCAGCTGTTCAACTGTGCATAGTTTTCTCTGTTACAATCCTGATAATGATGTCTTCTTGCAAAGATAAAACAATTAAGGAATTTACTGAATAAACAGTATGTAGAATGCTAGACATTCTGTGTTATTACACATCTCCAGTAATAAGAACTACTGTACTGTGAAAATACCCTCCCCTTCTTTTAAAGACTAACACCATAATTTTTTCAGTTGCTGCACCACAGAAGTAGTTAGTTTCACATTGACGCCTGAGAACTACTCTTCTTTTCCCAGCATAAAGGAGGCTAATGACAGTGTATATGCTTGATATTAAAGAGAGCAAAGGGAAGAGGACAAGCCAAGGTGAGTAGTTTTTGTATATACACCTCCATCTAGATATAGGCTGTTGATGAGAAGGAGAAAGTACAAATCTTTGCTTACCCAAGTTCCTACTTCAATATTTAGTTCCATGCACTCCCTGCTCCAGAAGGACCTAAAATTTCCCAAAGTTCAGATAAACAAAATTTAGCATCTATTTGGAAATTCCTGTCATTTCATGCCTTACGTTTGTTTATGTAGGCAATCCATTAAATAATTATTTATAAAGAAAAACGCAATGAGGAAACAATGCATATGTCTCCTGCAGTCAGTATAATAATTATTGCACACATGTAATTGTCAAATAATATTTGAATGGATTGATAGAACCTGTTTAAACTCTTCCCAGAGAAAGAACATTTACTTACAGAAAAGATGTGTCAGGAAAGCATGTCTTGTGGATACTGCATAAACACATCTGTAGTTAATAAAACACAAAACTAAATAAGCTTTTCTGGGCTACAGAAATCTACCTCATTTATAAAGGCCTGTGACAATGGCTAGGTGGCATTTTAGGTGATCACAAATACTCTGATGAAACACTTTAGAGATAGAAATCATATTTTAAATTGCTGGCTCAATCTACTCATAGACAAAATGTTGTATCAATATGAACAGACAGATGCAGAGGCTTTTCCATTAACACAGCTTACATAGTTTATAGTTTTCTTAAAAGTAGAAGAGCTTGACTATCAAATATGACTGAAGAAATGACATATTTATAATGTAAGAGCTGTCTAGTGCTATGCTTGACATATTTTTATTAAATATTTCATATATTCAAGAGTAGTATTGACAAATATTGCAGATTTACATTCTCAACTGTTTACTATTTCACTTAACAGTACTTTACATAAATTTTGTTATTTAGGGTTGATGTGTTGCCCTTGAGTAAAATGCAAATCTAGATTAAGTTTATAGCAGCAGTAGCAAAAAAGAGTAAATATATGCTTTAGCATAATTTAGTATAATTTTGTTATATGTTCTGTTTGCTTGAAAATAGATTAACAGATTATTGAGTTAGCAGAACATCAAGATATTTTTCAGTTTTGGTGGGGTTTTGTTTGATTGGGTTTGGGGGTTTTTTGTTGTTATTTAGCTGGTTTTGCTTTGTGTTATTTCTCCTATACTTTACACTTGCTGAAGGTTTAAGGCATAATAATCAAATAGCTTATTTAATAGTTAAGCTACAAACTGTAAAAAAAGTCTCCAAAATGAGATCACGAATTAAGAGCCCTTACTTATTTTGCTTAATGTGGATATTGTTACATTATTTTTGAGTAACTAAGCGTTTTTCTGCCTATATGAGGAATGGCATTTGTCTTATTTAAAAACTTGGAACTAGTAGGATTCTAACATATCTGTTTGATTCACATAGTGAAGGCTTCATTCTTCTCACAGACCAGTCATAAGATCTGGAGCACTATTTCTATAACACTGTTCAAAATAACCACGCACTGGAATTCAGCTCCTACCATCAGAAAGAATGCTTGTGCAGGAATAGGTTGTACTGAGCCAATTATATTATGCAGCATACATGGCTGATTTTCATATTAAAATAAGCACTAGTTCCAGTGTCTTGATATATGCAGTCATATGGTATTTCTTCATGATATGTGCCACAGATTACCAAGCATTGCATAGGACTTTTGATTTGCTTGAGGAACTGGCTTACAGCAAATGATCATAAAAGTGAGAAAGAGAAGCCAGTAATACTTTTATCTCAATATGAGACATGAAAGGTTGTGGAATATATGTTGCCATGAATGCAAACCAGGAGAATCTCTCTGATCTTGATTTCCAAAAGAAGAGATGTCTATGCTGCTTGCTAAATTGATGACTATGAAAAAACATTATCTATTTAAAATTCATGTCCTGCACAGTCAATCAAGTCATAAACAATACCTTCTTTTTTAGACAGAAACAGAATTTTAAGGGCATCACTAAAGTATGAATTTCATTTTTCCTTGTCTTAGATATCCTCAAAGGTTCCAGAATTGAATGATGCAGTGCAAAATACATGAACATTCTTTCTTCTCTGTTAAAAATCTGAATCTCTGAGAGACTGAATAAATGGATTCCTTTTCAATATCTTATTTTCCTTTCTAGCTTGGCTTGTAATCACACTCTGAATGTTCATTTGTATTACAGCTTATAGTTATTAGGCAGTATTTTTTTCAAAATATTGTCATATGAAAAAGAGTCTGAAATATTTAAAAAAAAAAATTTGAAGGATCACATGTATTTTTCTCCAATAATGAAAAAGAAGACATGCCTGCTGAATGAAAAAGTTTTAACAAAATAAAATTCAAGTAGTGTTTGGCAGATTGAGTTACAAACTGAACTAATAAAGAAGACTGAGCAATAGCCATTCTTTTCATTTTTTTCAGGTTAACTTTATCTGTGTAACAGATTAAGACAGGCTAGGAAGGAGGGGAGGGAGTGTTGCCCTCTGCCAAGAAATGGACAGACTGTGAAAAGCTGCCTCTGAGAAACAACCATAAAGAGGTCAAGAGCTTGTGGGTAGAAATTAAGGACTAGACCAATAAAAGTCACCTTGTGGTTGGAGTCTACTATAGGCTGCCTGATCAAGAAGAGCCAGTTAATGAGGCCTTCTTGTTTCAGCTACAGGAAGCATTGCATGGCTTGTTGACTCTCATCCTGATGAGATCTCATCCTGATGAGGCTTGTTGGCTCTCATCCTGATGAGGGATTTCAACGACCCAGATATCTACTGAGGAAGCAACATAGTAGGCTGCAGGTAATCCAGGAACCTCCTGGAGTCTGTTGAGGATAACTTTCTGGGACAAACCAACTTGTGAGAAGCTTTACTGGACTTGGTGCTTGCCAGTTTAGAGGTACTCATTAAAGAGGTGAAGACTGGAGGCAGTCTAGGCTGTAGTGACCATGCCATGGTTCACTTCATGACCTCAAGAAATGTAAGAAAATCAGGACCCTGAACTTTAGAAAAGTGAACTTCCAGCTCTTTAAAGAATTAACTGACAAGATCTCCTGGGAATTTGTGCTTAGGGACAAAAGAACAAAGAGCTAGCAACTCTTTAAGGACACTTTTCTTGAAGCACAAGAATTCACAAGAAATGAAGCAGGGCAGACAGGAAACTGGCATGGCTAAACAAGGATCTGCTCCTCAAACAGAGACAAAAGAAGGAAATGCACAGCCTGTGGAAGCAGGGACATGTGGTCTGGAGAGAGTACAGGATATGGCTTGAATGTGTATGGATAGGATTAGGAAATCCAAGGCACAGATGGAACAGAACTTGGCAAGGGATGTGAAGAATAACAAGAAGGGATTCTAAAAGTACATTAGCCAGAAAAGAAGGGCCAAGGAGACTGCTCCCCCTCTGACAAATGAGAGTGGAGAACTGATGACAATGGATATACAGAGGGCTGAGGTACTCAAGTTCTTCACCTCAGTCTTCACTGTCAGTCAGGTTTCCAGCACCTCTCAGGTCATGGAATCTTCAGGTAGGGGGTGGGGGAGTAAAGCCCCTCCCACTGTAAGTGAAAAGCAGGTTCAAGACCACCTGATGAAACTAAATAGGCACAAGTCTACGGGACCAGTGACATATATCCCAGGGTCATGTGTGAACTGCCTGATGTAGCTGCAAGGCCGCTGTCTATCACATTTGAAAAGTCACGGTGGTCTGGTAAAGTCCCAATGATCAGAAAAAGGGAAGTATTACCCCTATTTTAAAAAAGAGTAGAAAGTACAGGAACTACAGTCCAGTGAGCTTCACCTCCTTGTCTGAAAGATTGTGGAGCAGATCCTCATGGAAGCTGTGGTAAGGCACATGCAAGACAGGGAGATGATCTAAAACAGCCAGCATGGCTTCACTAAGAATCATAGAATCATAGAATGGTTAGGGTTGGAACGGACCTCTGAAGGTCATCTAGTCCAACCCCCCTGCAGTGGGCAGGGACATCCCCAACTAGATCAGCTTGCCCAGAGCCCTGTCAAGCCTCGCCTTGAATGCCTCCAGGGATGGGGCCNGAATTCTGTCTGATCAATCTGGTGACCTTCTATGATGGAGTGACTACAAAAGCTGACAAGGGAAGACCAGCCAATATCATCTACCTAGACTTCTGTAAAGCATCTGACACGGTCCCATTTGACATCCTTATCTCTAAATTGGAGAGATATGGATTTGAAGGATAGATTGTTTAGTGGATAAGAAATTGGTTGTATGCATGGAGCCAGAGAGTTGCAGTCAATGGCTCCATGTTCAGGTGGAGAGCACTGGAGAGCAAGTGTCAAGACTGTATCTCGGGACTGGTGATTTGCAATATCTTTATCAATGATATAGACAGTGGGCTCAAGTGCACCCTCATCAGGGTTGCAGATGGCAGGAAGCTGAGTGGTCCAATTAACACAACAAAAGGAAGAAATGCCTTCCAGGGGGAAGTGGAAAAGCTCAAGGAGCGTGCTCACATGAACTGAATGTGGTTCAGCAAGTCCAGGTGCAAGGTCCTGCACCTGGGTCAAGGTAATCCCAGACATGAGTACAGACTGGGGGAACTCATTGAGAGCAGTCCTGTGGAGAAGGACTTGGGGATTCTGGTGGACAAAACTGTGGACATGAGCCAGAAATGTGCTCTTTCAGTCCAGAAACGCATATCCTGGGCTGCATCAGATCACGCATGTCCAGCAGGTCGAGGGAGATGATTCTGTCCCTCTATTCTGCCTCTCTCCACTTGAAATATTGCCTCCACATCTGGGGCCCTCAGTACAGGAAAGACATGGACCTTTTAGAGCAGGTCCATAGGAGGTAACAAAGATAATCAGAGGGCTGGAGCACCTCCCCTATGAAAACAAGCTGAGAGAGTTGGGGTTGTTTGGCCTGAGGAAGAGAAGGCTCCAGGGACACCTTATTGTGGCCTTCCAGTACTTGAGCTTCTTAAAAAAAAAAAGGCAGAGAGACCTTTTATATGGGCAGGTAATGATAGGACAAAGATGAAATGAGTTTAAATTGAAAGAGAGGAGATTTAGGATTAGATGTTAGGAAGAAATTCTTTACTCAGAGGGCAGTGAAGCACTGGAAGATGTTACCCAGAGAAGTTATGGATGTCTCATCCGTGGAAGTGTTCAAGGGCAGGCTGGATGGAGCTCTGGGCAATGTGGTCTAGTGGGTGGCATCCCTGCTCATTGTAGGGGAATTGGAACTAGATGATCTTTAAAGTCCCTTCCAACTCAAGCCATTCTATTATTCCGTAGTGAAGACATTACTTAAGAAAAACTTCGATAAACTAATTTAAGATCATATTTTTAAAACATATAGTGATAAAATAGTATTTTAATTAAAGGATTAATTCTATTGTAGTTAAAAGACTGTAACTTCACAGAAATTAGATTAAAATCTGGTTTGAATGGAAAACAATCAGCCCACCATAAATTTGTCTTCTCATTGGTTTGTTGCTACCAAAGTACATCTTAAATACCACACTTTAATCCAATAATGGTTTAATTAGAATATGACATTTAAAAATCAACTCAACAGATATTTAAAGGGAGACTTTCTAGAAATGCATGTTTAATAAATTGGGATAAATAGTTAAATGTTGATTTTTTTGAAATCTTCCTCAATTAATACACTATTGCAGTAATAATGTATCACAGTATTACAGTATCACAGTACTGTAGATCCTGTCTAACAAACCTAGTGGCTTT